>ML099901.1:39959-68072 GCA_003697995.1 Taxidea taxus jeffersonii | reverse complement strand
TATATATATACATTTAATATTTAATATTCAATTAAACGAATATACTATCTGCTTGCTTTGGAAATTGTAGAATCCACACAAACACAATGATTGTTACCTATATTAATATTACCTGGGGTTAAATACTAGACAAATACACAAGCTACTAATAATAATTCATTCTAATTACCAAATGACAGCAAAGCAGGTTGGGCCCCCAAGTCAGCAGTCAGGCATATTTCTGACATTTAGGAGGTTGGGCTCCGCAATGCTGGGATAGTGGAGAAGTCATATTGACCTGAGCCTCAGAAAGCCCTCCACAAGACCTGTCCTCTGGGCTCTGCGGAGCCTCCTCCAGGGAAGGATTGCTACCTTCCTACAGGAAAACCTTTCACTTTGGCAGGATTTGGCTGTGCGTGTCTTCTTCTTTAGCTGTGAATGTTCATTATTTCTATTTGTACCTGAGCCTATATTTATAGATAATCTATTGAGGGAGGAAATATGGCTCAGGTGAGTGGGAGTGACAGGGCTGTATTTAATGGCTACAGCAAATAACCTTCTAACGGCCGAAAGAGTGTCATATCTCACAGTTATGATGTCTTCAAAAGGTGATATTTCTGGCTGTGTCATCATAGCTGTGAAAAGCATTTTCTCAGCATCTAAGAAAAATGGGAAGACCGTGGTTTGATGGAGGTACATTCTAGATGTGTTGGCATTAATCACAACACCCTAGCCTCAACTTTCCTCTACTTTTAAGGAGAGGCATTTGGGGTGAGGGGAGGGGTGGGTGGAAAAGATGCGGACTTCCCAGGTTTTGAGGTGGGTAATTCATGGCAATGCACCCAACATGGGGCTCTGCTTTGAGAAGACAGCTTAGCAGAGCTCATTTTCTGTGATGGTCCCCACTCCCTTCCCCATAGCTCTGTTCCTTCTATGGCTTTAACCCATAGTTAAAGCCACCAGCAAAGCCTGGAGTTCCTAGTCTATCACCTCATCTCACCAGCCAAACCTATCAAAGCACTTTGTGTTTCCAATCTACCTGTAAATGTGAACTGAGTTCTTCCCAATGTACTTGGAATGATGTTGGATGTTATAAGGGCACAGGAATTATAACACAGAACACTGATCCTTTCCCTCAGGTAATTCCCTGGAAACACAAATTATACAGAAGCACATACTGTACTGACTCTGTAAACTTGAACAAAGATATCCACTGCATAATGTAGCTATGAATTTATTTTCTTTATTTTTTGTAGAAGGGGTTCATTCTTTTTACAGAGTAGAGGAGTTGTAGCATAATATGAGGATTACTTAGGACTACAGGTTCATCCTGCCACCTCCACCAGTTTGTTCCTGAAAATGTATCCTTTCCCCCTCCACCTGGCTACCCTCTAGACCTGATTCAATCAACCTCCTTCATGGATTTAGTGCATGTCACCCCCTGCCTCCCTTAACACTTTGGGAGTCGTACTGTTCTGCTATACTCTATTCCCAAATCTTCAATCCAGAATTTTTGCACTATATTGGTAATATAAATGCATACTTTTGCCAAATCACTTCATGTAGTTTATCCATGAAAACCTATAGGAAGAAGAATGTACTGTATGTGTTATTTTCACTTTGTGGTATTTAGTCCAGATTAGATACAGTTAAAACCTCTTGGCATTTAAATTTGACTTCTAGTGGGATCCTTAAATTTCCTGCTTTTTTAATCACACTTTGAATCTAATTAACCATCCCACTGTAATAACTATTATTATGTATCAATATAGACAAAGAAACTTTTATTATCCCCATGTACCACAAGCAAGAAAACTGAGGCTTAGCGGGTTTACTTACCTAAAGCCACTTACAGCACATGGGAATGTGTTCTTTCAGTGCACCATTTTTTTCCTCAGGAATATATAAAATAAAGGGATAAGAAAAGAATGTGGGTGACCACACACAGTTAACTTCCAAAGTGTAATAGCAACTCAGAATATAAATCAGAGAAAAGTTCTCAACCACAGAAAAGGTAGACTTTAGGAGAATGTCTAACACATAGAAAACACTCAATAAATGGTATGTATTATTATTATAATACCTATTTTTTTAAAGATTTTATTTATTTATTTGACAGAGATCACAAGTAAGCAGAAAGGCAGGCAGAGAGAGATAAAGGAGGAAGCAGGCTCCCTGCTGAGCAGAGACCCTGATGTGGGGCTCGATCCCAGGACCCTGGGATCATGACCTGAGCAGAAGGCAGAGGCTGTAACCCACTGAGCCACCCAGGTGCCCCTATAATATCTATTTTTTAATTACTATTAGCAATGATTGGGTCTCAGATAAACCTCATTGGCAATGGTATTGTCACTGTACAGAGTTCTATTTACTAGTATTATTATATCAGAAACTATTTTGCCCTCCAAACTCACAAAACTTGCTTTCAAGGATATATTCAAATAAATTGGGATGAGGGAAAGAGCATAGAGATGCACAAGAACACTTTGAATAAGTCCCCAGATAATTCTGGTGCATCTCCCCTGCCCATCCCCTACTAACCCTTCACACACACACACACACACACACACACACACCCCTCCTACCATTGACTCAAGGAACTCAGAGAACCTGATCAGTACCCTATTCCTAAAGTACAATTTGATTAATAAGCATGAATTTATTCTTTGTTACTTTGTTCATATGATGATGATAAAATAATAAAAGTGACTTGTCACATTCCATCATCAACACACTTTGGATCTGGTCCTACAATTTCTCTGGTTAGCAGCCACAGCAGTGACATGACTGTTTGCAGAATGACTGGGGGCCTCCACATAATAAAGGAGGAATGTTCACCCAAACGAACATAGCCACATATGTCATCCACAAAATATGTGATGCAGAGTGTCCACTGGCAGTTTGATTGCTGCTTGTTTGGAAAATGTGGCAGGATTTCTTGTGGTTCTGTTGCTGAGGAAAGCTGTAGTAATCCCAAGTGGGTGTTAGCGAAGTTTTGGGGGCAAGCCTCCCCATCATGCCTGTGTCTCTACAAACAGAAGCTCAAAAGGAACTAAGATCTCTGTTTCATGACTCTAAAAGTGGGTATCATTTACCAAGTTACACACACAACAGCTGAAGGGTTTCCCCTTAAAGGAATTTGCAACTTACAAGAGTCATTGTTCAGATCTTTGATTTCCTAAAATCTAAACAAGTAGGAATAACTCAAGTTATTAACTCAAGTTATAACTCAAGTGGAAAATATTACAGGCTATGCTCTATGAATGCATAAGCCTTAAATCAAAGGCAGGACAGGTAACTTGGTTCGATTTGTTTACTGGAATTTCCATGAGCGCATAAGAACAATATCCCATTTATTGTGCAGCTTTCTTGTTTCGGGTTATGTTTAAAAGTTTTTATTCAGGGATGCCTGGGTGGCTCAGTGGGTTAAGCCGCTGCCTTCAGCTCGGGTCATGATCTCAGGGTCCTGGGATCGAGTCCCGCATCGGGCTCTCTGCTCGGCAGGGAGCCTGCTTCTCCCCTCCCCTCTCTGCCTGCCTCTCTGCCTGCTTGTGATCTCTGTCTGTCAAATAAATAAATAAAATCTTTTAAAAAATTTTAAAAAAAGTTTTTATTCATCTCACCACAGACTTGTCCATCAGAGTTTCTATTTCTATACTGCATAAAGGGAAATTTTAGCTATTTGTGAAAAAATGCAGAGAACCAACAATTCAAGAGAGTTAAGTTATCTATACAAGTATTTAAGCATCAACATGTATTTTTATTTTAACCCTTCTCAATGAAAGTCTTTATTCTTGCCAACCCTTTCAAACCTATTGGATAAGTACCTGCTACAGACCTGGCAAGAAGAAGCAAGGTCTTCACAACTTATTAGGGTATGTAGATGTGTTCTTAGATAAAAAGCTCTCAACTACTGTGCTCTGAGGTTCTTGTATTTGGTTCAGTTTATACAGCTCTTATCTCAGACCATGATCTGTCACTTTCCCTGAGCAGCATATCTGACTATGTCAGTCCCTTCTCTATTTCTATTCTTACCACTGCCATGAAATCCAAGCCAAACTGACTCTATAGGGGGCGTTCAAAGGGGCTCTTCTAAAAGACAAATGCTCAAATGTGCATTTAGATACTGGTGGAATCTATTTTGCTACTGAGAGCCATTGTTTGCTTCTTTCTGATTCTGCATTCTGTGTTCTGAGGGTGAGTGAGATTAGAGGTACTGAAACCCCAGAGAGATGTTACTGACCGCTCTAGACTCCTTTTATTTTGCAAATACCTCCTGGCTTTATGGAATTTCCACAATGACAAGACAGAAATTATCTAGTAATAGCTACTATCCATGCCATGTCCACCAGTGCTAGATTTTTAACCTGAATGATCCCTCTGGATTCTCACTACGATGACTAGCGATGTTACTATGACAATCTTAAGAGGAGTAAGTGAAGTTTTAAAAACGAAGGTATTCATCCAAGAACACAGAGCTTGTTAGTGGCAGAAATGAGATTTGAACCTAAATGTGGTTTGTCTCTAAGGTCTGTGTTATTTCCATTAACCTTGCTGCAGATAGTCAGTAATTGAAAACATTAAACCATGGCCAGAGTATGCCAGGATTGTATTTTCCTGTTTCTTTGCCAAACTTCTTCTAAATATTATACTTTTAGAATAAGTGGTGACCAACCATTCTATATGTTTTTTCCTTAACTGCCAAATGAAGTTATTACCCAGAATGTACTGAAAATATCCACAATACAGAATTTCTTCACATCAGGAAATAGAACAAAATGGCACAGGGTACTGAGGGGAATTCACGGTTCTCCTCTCTCGCTCTATCAATCTCTCTCTCTCTGTTGTTTTGTTTGTTTTTAAATTTAATTGTGAATATGTAATGAATTCACGTGGTTCAAAAAACAAAAGCTATTTTGAGAAACTATATAGAATCAAAAGTCTCACTGCCTTCCTTATTCTTCTTTGGTCTGATCTCCACCCCCCCACCCCCGACCCGAGGCCACTGACAAACTTATATATCTTCTGGTCTTTAATTAGGTCTCTATAAGTATTTCATTTTTGAGAGTTAGCATAATATTCATTCTTTGTTTTTTTCAGCTAATAGTATACCCTGAACACCTTTCCATATCTCTACATAGGGAGGGCCCTCATTCTTCTCTATTTTCAGTGTATTCTATTGTATGATTACGCCACAGCTCATTCACACAGTCTCCCATTGACGGACCTTTAGGGTTCTTTCCATTTGTTTATTCTTACAAGCGGTGCTGAAATGAATAACTCCGAACAAAAGTCATTTTGCACTTGTACAAGCTCTAGGATCCATTCTTAGAAATGAAAATCTGGATCAAAAAGGGCAAACACGGGTTATTTTCGATATCTTCACTTTGCTCTCCAAAAAGCTTCTGTTCATTTGTTCTTCCTCTGATAGTGCCTGTTTTCCCTTGCAATAGAATATAATATTAAACTTTTGGATTTTTGCCAATCTGATATGTGTAAAAATAACATCTCTGTGGCAGGTGCATTTCACTTATCACGAGGGATGTAAAAAATATTTTCATATGTAAAAGATTTTTACATTTCTTTAACTGTGAACTATCTGCTCGTTTGCTTTGACCATTTTCCTATCAGGTTATTGGTCTACAATGGGTTGCCTGGTGCTTTTTCCAAATCTGTCATTTATCTTATGACTTTGCATGTGTAGGATTTTGTTTTGCTTTACTTTTGTTGTGTAGTGATTCCCCCCCATACACACTTTTTTTAACATAGTACAAAAAATAATCAAGCCTCTCTTCATGGTTTCTGAATTTTGAGTCATAAGTTAGATGGATTATTTTGGCACTTTAAACTGGGCTCTGGATTTGATGATTTCTAAGTTTGTGGTGTAGCATAAAGCATACAAGAATAGGAAACTGAAGACTCAGTCACTGGTGTACCTTGACATTGATCACTGGGCAAATGTTGTCAAGTTAAGCAACCTCCTTGGGTACCAAGCTACAGAATCAACTGAAAACCACCCTCTGGATTTTTTAATGTGTAAGCAGCCTATTTGAGAAACAGAAATGGCTTCATAGTTGAATAGTCAAGTTGATTCCTATTCATTAATTAAAAACAAATAAACCTAAGCAATTTAACTGTGCGTCAGTCAGCTTGCACTGCTGTAACAACATACCATACACTGGGTGGCTTAAAGAACAGAGATTTATTTTCTCACAGTTCTGGAGCTGCAAAGTCCAAGATCAAGGCACCAGACAATTTGGTTCCTGGTGAGAGTTTTCTGCTTGACTTGAAGACGGCTCCCTTCTTACTGTGTTCTCTGGCAAAAGAAGGAAGAGAGAGATATCTCTCTTTCTCTTCTTATCAGGCCACCAATCTTATCAGATTAGGGCCCTACACTTATGACCTCAGTTACCTCCTAAAAGACCTATCTTCAAAAAACTGTCCCATCAGAGGTTAGGGCTTCAAGGTATGAAGACTGGGGTACACAGTCCAGTTCATAGCAAACTGGATAAACAAATAACTCACTTTGCAATGCAGAAGCAAAATTTCTTTCGCTATAAGCCAAAGACTGGTAAATCAATTCTCCCAAGAACATCGGAATGGCAGTACCAACACAAAAGCACTAAGATGGGAATCATAAGGCCCTCTCTTAATTAACTTTTGCTTCATTTTGGTTTGGTTTCTTGAGATGGTGTATAAATGAGTAGGATGGAGAGTGGAGAATGTGTTCCCAAGAAAATCAGCTTTAAGAGAGTCTGATTAAAGCTTTGCCATGAACAGTGCTATCAGACCTGATGCCATGCACCTGCTCAGCTCTGCTCCAGGCAAAGATGCTGGAGGAGGCTGGTCCATCACCACTTCAGACTTTCTCCCATCCCCGGAAGCAGCTCACCTCCCAGCAGTCCCCAGTTGCAGAGACTCAGCTTTCAATCCATGTGACAGGCAGAAGAGCCAAATCTACAAGTACAGTAAAAATATTATGAGGCCTTCCATTGGCAAAATGCAAATATAAAAATGTAACAACATACCCTTCATCCACTAATTTTATAATTCTTTTGAGACAAGCTGTAAAGTTTTTTCGCCTGGTTTTATTTCTCTTTCTTTATATACACACATAATGTTTCCCATTGTATTCTTTATGTTTACAGACAGTCTCTTTGCTCCATTACTTTCCTAAATCAGATGGAAATCACTTGCAATGTTTCCAGGGCTAACCAAGAGTAAAAATGGGGAAAAGTGGCAAATTGCGCACCAGGGATGGTCCTTCCGCAGGCTGTTTTTACATGGTAGCCAGCTCTCTCCTTCTGAGGCTTGGTTGATCTGATTGACGTGAACTGATCTGATTAGATGGTGCAATGGCCAGTCGGTTGATAACTAGTTCATCAACATATGTCACACTTTAAATTTCAGAGGACTGCAATGTTCACAACCTAATTTGATCCCGACAGTTAGTTGAGTAATTAAGTAGGTAGGAATCTTTACCCTCCCTTTTTTGGTAACTGTGGATAGGAGAGGTCTAGACATTTGGTATCCAAGGTAGAACTCCAATTCATGTCTTGGGCCCCCTATCTTAATTGATTAAGTTGGCTTCAGCTGCCTAGATTCAGTCTGAAGCTGGCTATAATAACATGGTTGACCAAATTACATTCAGTCAAAAACTCATGACCTCTGGTAGTTGCTGCAGAACAAGGAGCTTTGGGTCCAGGTAGATAGCTACACTAGTCACGGCTGCTCATGTGTATTTATTATCAGAATTATCCGATCAAGATGGTCAGACAACATGTGTGTATATAGAACAAAAAGACAGTGAGGGCCTGAATCGGTTAACTCTAGATTTCTGGTTGAGGTTCATACCTGCACTGAATTACTAAAACTTGGCCAAGGCTCTACTTCAATCTGTTGATGTTGGGATACTTTCCCAAGAAAAAGGAATGTTCTACAGTCTCTTAAATAACCATGATTATGTTAGGGATGATGCTAAAGAAGGTGAAATAAAAGTGTCATGCTAAAGTGGGGGCATCTCAAGGAGTGAAAAGCGGGCTCAAGGGGTGAAAGTGGAATGATAGACATACATAAGTCACAGAGGCAAATAAAAAAAGGTGATACTAATATAAGGAAACCATGAAGAAGGCAGCAAAGCCTATGAACAATGGAACCATATCTGTGACAGTCACTCTGTTCCTCCTCTCAACAAAAAAGTCAAGCATGGAATCATAGAATTTCAACCTTTAAAACTCCCATAGAGTGTAGTTATTATCTTTCTCATGATATTTGTTACATTATATATTTTTTAGAGAATTTGAAAAGTATGAAGAAGAATCGAGTATTTGTCCATATTCTTACAATCCATAATTAATCACTTATTTGGTATCTGGAGGGTCCTTTCTCCTAGGAACCAGTTGGCTTATGCTGATCTTAGCTCTTCTTTCTTTTTTTTTAACATTTTTTATAAAGTTTTTTTCTTTAATTTTATTTATTTAACAGATCACAAGTAGACAGAGAGGCAAGCAGAGAGAGAGAGAGAGGAGGAAGCAGGCTGCCTGCCGAGGGGAGAGCCCGATGCAAGACTCGAACCCAGGACCCTGAGATCATGACCTGAGTCAAAAGCAGAGGCTTAACCCACTGAGCCACCCAGGCGTCCCTTAGCTCTTCTTTCTATAGGGCCCTCTGCCCCAACTCACTTGGGACCCAACTTCAAACCCAGATGTCTTCTTTCCCTCTCTCCATCATCTAACCATGCCAGCCTTATATCCTGCTCCTTCCCCTGAATCCTTGACATTCAGATTTCCAAACATACAGACAGCTAATCTGATAACCCCTCTGTGCCAATTAATATGCTGATTAATGGATGCTACTGTGCAAATGGTCCCCTCCTTTAGTCTCTCCCACGTGATCTATACATACCAACTGTGATATGCCTTCTGCAGGATCTGATACATGACTCAAATGAGAATATAGGTCATGTAGAGGTCAGGAGGGAACTCTCAGGGTGAGGGTCAGAGCAGGCAATCACTTGTTGCAGCTAACACTGAATCAGCTTGTTGGCCAGAGAGTGACAAGCAGAGATTAAAGAGCCCTGAGATCCAACCCAAACTACCTACAGAGAGGGCCTGAGTAGTGCTGCGTCTAAGGTGCTTAGGAGCTGGGAGGCAAGCATTAAACAAGTTATGGAAGTAGCACAACAGCTCTGGCCTTCTCTGAGCTTCACTTTTTTGCAAAGAGGAAATGGCAACAGCTAAATTGGGTCAGATCTGCTGCAGTGGCTTGAATAAAATAACAAAGGCAAAAGCTTGCTGTGCAAAGAATTATAGGACACATGAAACCTCATGAGACCATCTACTCCATTCCTCGCCAAGCCAAGGCTTAGATATGCCCAGAGAGACGTCTGCCTTTGCCACAATGCTAGGTTTAAAGATGATGGTCTTGGATGTTCCAGCCTCACAACTATGGTAAAAACTCCTGACATCATCACTGGTGCTTCTGTATGTTCCTGGCTGGTAAGGTGGTGGTAGAATAAAGAGATAGCTCTACACCTGCTCTGAATGGCTTCTGGTTGAGATTTGGACACTGTAACCAGATTAGAAATGAACAATATACTAGACATGTTTTGCCTATACTTTAATATTTAAATTTCATAAGTATGATGAAGGCAGATATTATTTACAGAAAGAAAACTGAATCTTAAAAATGTTAAATAATAGCCCTGTGGTCATGCAACTAGTAAAGGATCAGAAACAAAATTGAAATTTGGACCTACACAGCCCTGAAGAACTTTCTACTACACTAAGTTATCACTGAGATGCAAATGAATCTGGGAAATTCACAGATGTTTTTCTTTAGGTCAATCTCTTTAAAGATCATATTATGCATATGATATTCACCCAAAGCGTAAAGACAACACATGGGTGGAATGGCAATTCATCATTGCCTTCAATAATTCCATTCACTCTCAGAATATCTCCCACCTTTTTATTTTTTTCACTTTTTAAAATATCTGTGAGTTTAGGGGCGCCTGGGTGGCTCAATTTGTTGTGTCTTCCTTTGGCTCAGATTATGATCTCAGTGCCCTGTTGAGGACCCTGTCAGGATCCTTGCTCTGTGGGGAGTCTCTTTCTCTCTCTCCCTCTGCCCTTCCTCCCATTCCTGTGCACGCGCTCTCTCTCTCAAATAAATAAATAAAATCTTTTTTGAAAAAAGCAAAAAACATTTGTGAGTTTAAAGCACAAAACATAAACATTAAAGGTGGTTCAAAACAAACCCCTAGATCCCCATCACAACCAATAACTACTTAGCCTCCACCCAAAACTTTTGAGTTTTTTGTTAAATGACAAACCCATGTCAGCCAGGGGTCTCCAGAGGCATTCCTCTGCCCTATTCAGAACTAACACTGGATCACTTCCAATAATTGTTTCTCTTCCTACCGTTGATGAAAATCAATGTGTTTCCTGAATGGTGAGGCCACATGCATTAGTTTTATCTGGATCCAGTTTGCCCCTTCCCTTCCCCTCCCAATGTTGGTTTTCCCAAGAAATCCCTCTAGAAAGAATGCTCTCAAGATGTAAGAGAAGTGCTCTGAGTTGGGAGTCCAGAGAGTGTTCCAAGAAATATTCTCACATAATTCACTTTCCCTACTAACCGGAATAGGACTGGATGGTGTTCTGTCATGCCCACTGTAAGAGGTATAAAAGAGGAGGGAATTAACACTGTTATGTGAATAAAGAGCTGTCATTAACAGTATAAAGTGAATTAATTAATACAATTATTAGTTTTTCCTTGAAAAACTTGAGCTCAGGGAACATAACAGAAAGTAGGGAAATATTAAGAGAAGAAAGAGGCTGGGAGTGGGTGTGGAACATGAGAAGCTACAATGGGAAACCCCTGGAAGCTCTTCGTGTTCTCTGTGGTGGGTCTCATGTTGCTTAAAAACCTTTTTTTCAATTCTGGCTAGAACCCTAGAGATTAACTCATGATTTGCCCCATAAAACTTTGTCAGAAGAGATAAGTCTTCAACTAACTATTGGTTATTTTTTCTCTAGAAGTAAAACTTTATTCTAGAAGTAAAACTAAAAGTGATATTCCCTATTTGCAATTTTAGATCCTTTGGGATATTAACCTAAAGTGTAAATATTAGGTACTCAATTCAGGCACAAACTAATATTTTAACAGGAAATCTTTGGTGACAATATCTTAACAAAATTAAATCAGTCTATGAATAGTCATTTCATTTGATGAGACATATAATCTGGGCTGAAGGGCCCTTTAATAATACATATTCTTCCTTGCTAAAGACCCAATCAAAAGAAAGAAATGTATACTGACTTTGGAATTCAAGCACAATGAAATTTTACCTCTGTCTAATGTAGCCATTAAAATACAAAGTAATTATTACTATGCTATGAGCTTATTGAGGTACAGGAATAATAGCATGACGTCCTGAAGAGTCCTTATTAGTTAGAAGTAGGTTAGTCAGTGAGTAAAGGAAACCCTAAACTAAGAGAAACTGCAAGGCAGTTGTTTCTCATGTAAAATTTCAGTAGATGATTTTGGACTGGTATAGTGCTCCCAAGTGTCAGGCTCCTTCTACCTACTTGCTTTATAGTGGGGTGTCTCAACCACATGGTCCAAGATGGCAGCATCTGTATTCTAGGAATTAGAAGAGAGAAAGGGAATGTCAGTAAAGACACTTTCTGAAATTTCGTATTCTGCTTTTGGTACCCTCACAATGGCTAGAATAATGTGACTATACCTGGCTGCAAAGGAAGCTGGAAGTACAGTCTTATACCCAATGTTCATCAAAAATATTGTTTTTTTTAAATACTATTGAACAAAGGTATTCTTATATTGGGGATTAATGGGTGATTTGATATCAAAGTACAACTAGCAATATCTACCACAAGTCTATTAAGAATTAGGGAACAAACTGGACCAGAGCCATCATGTGTTTCCTATGTGTATGTGGGTGGGTGGGAGGGTATGATTTTTTCATATATTTTCCTCAGAATCTAGTATACATGTTTCCTCACTGAAGTGTTTCTAGTTAGGGACAAGAGATGTATGTGATGAACGATACCTAGAGAAAGGTAGGAAATTGGAAGAGCTATTATATGATAAAAATGGGAAGTATAATGGTTTTGCAGAAGATAATGGCTTCAGTCGTAGGCTTCTGGGAAGTGTTGGGACTTGCAGAAAACCCATAAGAATGCTGACATTCATAGGTAGTCAGAGAAGAGTATGAAAAGACATAGGAAGCAAGATATCCCATGGGAAACAACATAAGATAAGCAGTGTCATAAAAAGGAGGGTAGGTCCAGCTGGGGTCTAGCAATATCCCTGTTACACTGTGTAGGACAAGCATATTCCATTTTTACATTCTGCCTTTTCAAATATTTATTTAATAAAAATATTTAGTTGGTGCCCAATCTGCACCTAATACAATGTTAAGGGCCATGACTCCATTTAGAACCCTTCCTCTGAAAATCATGAACTAGTCAAATGAGGATGTTAGGGGAATATGTAAAATTATAAAATGTTTTGTTTATAAAATCAGGTAAAATAAAGATAGGAAAGAGCTGAGAAATGTAGTCCAAACAAAATCAAAATGTATAATTCATCTGAATTAATCAGATAAAAGAAAAGGGTTAGAGGTTAAAAATAAATAATAAAAGTCTGATTAATTTAGTTAAGTATTCCCTCTTGCCTTTGTCTCTGGAGTATGAAAAACAATACCCTTCTTGCCTTCCTCCCTTCTCTTCTTTTGTTCCTTTTTTTTTCTTTCTCCACATAAATATCACTATTAGACTACAAATTTGAGAAAAGCGAGGATTATATCTATCTTCCTTGCTGCTCTACATCCAGGGTACAACAAACTGAAAATGCAAAAGCTATTTGTTGAATTGAATTGAAACTTTATTCACTAATATGACCCAAAGCATCTCAGAAAATTTACACATGCAGGTCAGTGGTACGAATATCTAGTATATGGTGCTGGGGAAATTGGACAGCCACATGCAGAAGAATGAAACTGGACTATTCTCTCACACCATACACAAAGATGAACTCAAAATGGATGAAAGACCTCAATGTAAGGCAGGAATCCATCAAAATTCTAGAGGAGAACATAGGCAGTAACCGCTTCAACATCAGCCACAGCAACTTCTTTCAAGACACGTCCCTAAAGCAAGGGAAACAAAAGCAAAAAATAAAGTTTTGGGATTTCATCAAGATAAAAAGAAAAGAAAACAGCCAACAAAACTAAGAGGCAATCCATTGAATGGAAGAAAATATTTGCAAATGACATTACAGGTAAAGAACTGGTATCCAAGATCTATAAAAAACTTCTCAAGCTCAACACCCAAAAACAAATAATCCAGTCAAGAAATGGGCAGAAGACATGAACAGACACTTCTCCAAAGAAGACATACTAATGGCTAACAGACACATGAAAAAATACTCAACATCATTAGCCATCAGGGAAATACAAATCAAAACCACAGTGAGATACCACCTTACACCAATTAGAATGGCAAAAATTAACAAGACAGGAAACAACAAATGTTAGGGAGGATGCGGTGAAAGAGGAACCTTCTTACACTGTTGGTGGGAATACAAGCTGGTAGAGCCACTCTAGAAAATATATGGAGGCTCCTCAAGATGTTAAAAATAGAGCTACCTTACAACCCAGGAACTGCAATACTGGGTATTTACCCCAAAGATAGAGAATGTAGTGAAAAGAAGGGGCATATTCATCCCAATGTTCACAGTAGCAATGTCCTCAGTAGCCCAACTGTGGAAGGGGCCAAGATGTCCTTCGATAGATGAATGAATAAAGAAGATGTGGTTCATGTATACAATGGAATATTACTCAGCCATCAGAAAGGATGAATATCCACTATTTGCATCAACATGGATGGAACAACTGGAGGGGATTATGCTAAGTGAAATAAGTCAAGCAGAGAAAGACAATTATCATATCATTTCATTCATATGTGGAACGTAAGGAATAGGGTGGAGGACCACAGGGGAAGGGAGAGAAAACTGAATGGGAAGAAAGCAGAGAGGAGGACAAACCATGAGAGACTCTGAACTCTGAGAAACAAACTGAGGGTTACAGAAAGGGGGTGATGGGGTAACTGGGTGATGGGTATTAAGGAAGGCACGTGTTGTGATGAGCAGAGTGTTACATGCAACTAATGAATCTTTGAACACTACATCAAAAGCTAATGATGTTCTCTATGTTGGCTAACTGAACGTTAAAAAACAAACAAACAAACAAACAAAAATCTAGAGGCACCTGTGTGGCTCAGATGGTTAAGCCTCTGCCTTTAGCTCAGGTCATGATCTCCAGGTCCTGGGATAGAGCCCCCATGTCAGTCTCCCAGCTCAGTGGGGAGTCTGATTCTCCATCTCCCTCTGCCTCTCTCCTGTTTGTGCACTCTCTATCTCTCTCAAATGAACAAATAAAATATTTTTGAAGACCTGATATATTTTACTGGTAAAATTATTTCCAATTTATGAATCATGAGCCTACACATGAGTGCATGAGAAACTACTTACCCTTTTTCAAAATACCATCTTGGGGCTTGTTAGTTTACTATATATTTGTTGTCTTTTTAATTAATTTCTGCTATGACTTTTATTTCCTTCCTCAACTTGGATAGGTTTATTTTGCTGTTCTTTCTCCTCATTTCAATAGATGAATGATGAGATCAGTAATCTTTCAGGTTTTATTCTTTTCTATTACATACATTTAAGACTGTAAATTTCATTCCAAGTTTGACTTTAACTGCATTCCAAAAGTTTCAGTGTATTGTATTTTAGGTATTACTTAGGTCTAGTCTATCATTGTGATTCCTGCTTTGACTCATGAATTGTTTAATTTTAAACAATTAAAGTATATTGTTTAATCTTAAACATTTGGGATTTTAGGCTATTTCTGGTTATGTCTTTGCTATAAATTTCAATTTAATTTTTTTGTCATAGATCATTCTATGACTTTTAAAACATGTCAATCTTTTGAAATATGTTAAATAATGTTATACAGTTGATGTTACATGCATGTCCTTTCTGTATTTTCTATTGATTTGTGCTTTAATCTGGATATCTTTTACTGAGCTCGCTTCCAGTTTACCAATTCTTTCTTCATTTGTATCTAATCTGCCATTAAACCCATTATTGAAACCTGATTCTTTGTCACTGAGATTTTTTTTTTCTTCTAGAATTTCTATTTCTTTCTTTCTTTCTTTTTTTTTTTAATGAGAAGTATGGATCTGGCGAAATTCTACAACTTTTCTTTTCTTAAACATGTTAATTGCAATTATCTTACAGTTCATGTCTGACAATTCCAAAATCTCGATCAACTTTTCCTCAGTCTTTATTATCTCTTTTTTCTTTTATCTGTCTCCTTAGATGCACAGTAACTTTTGATTGAATGCCAGACATTATATATAAAAATTATAGAAGTTCTGACTGATACTACTTTTCACCAGGTAGCATGCGTTTTTGATTTTTTTTTTTAAAGATTTTATTTATTTATTTGACAGACAGAAATCACAAGTAGGCAGAGAGGCAGGCACAGAGAGAGGGAGAGGCAGGCTCCCCGCCAAGCAGAGAGCCCGATGCGGGGCCCGATCCCAGGACCCTGGGATCATGACCTGAGCCGAAGGCAGAGGCTTTAACCCACTGAGCCACCCAGGCGCCCCTGCGTTTTTGATTCTTAAAGGCAGTTCAACTTAATTTAATCAGACATTGAATTAATTTGGAGCTAGGCTTTTATTACTGTAAGGCCTAGTCTGTTTTTAATTTATCCTTATTTCTCCTAAGATGAGAGCCTTCAAGGATTCCAAATGAAAGCCTGGGAATATTTACCAGACCCCTCATTCTTGGTAGGGCCTGAGCCATATTTTCTTCTTGTAAGTTTGGCTTCAGAAAGCTCTGTTTACCTTCTTAGCCTCTTACCATGTTTTCTTCTTGACCTCTCAACCTCTTGCTACATACTGCTTAGGAATCATCACATTTCTCAAGAGGAAAAGCAGTACAAGAGTTACTTGTCTGTGTTGTACTTCTCTCTGGGACTCTGGCCCTTCAAGTCCTGGCTATCTTGGAAGTCGTAAACTACATTTTAGTTTTCCCAGCCTCATGATATTGTCAGGCCCTACAACTTTTCAACATTTTAGTTATTACTTCCTACTTGGTTTCTCAGACTCTTGCTCCATGCAGGGCTCCTAATCAGCAAATGTCTTGAGGGAAGAAATAGTGCAGAATATGTCTTTCCTCAATACATTTTCCTTCTTTGGGAGATGCTGGGACCTCATGCTTTGGCTTCCTTCGTTGCTCTTAAATGCCTTCAAACAAATGTTCTCTGTTCCCAGTGGGTGGGTAGGTATAATACAAGTCACTTTATTACATCCAGAAGTAGAAGTCTGTTTATCCTGCCATGGAGCTAAAATCTTAACCTTAAGTTCTCCTTAATCAGTAGATGTGTAGAAGGGTAGAGAGAGCTTGGGAATATCAATAACAGAGTAGAGGAGAATACAGGTGGGAAGGCACCTATATGTTGCTGATAATCTGATATCTACCACCATAGATGGTGAATAAACCAGTTGCCTCCCTTGGCCAAAAATACCTGAATGTCTTGAGATGGCCTGTCCTCTCTTTCTTGGCTTCTCTTTCTCACCAAGGGCAGAGTATCCTGACTCTTAATGTGTGTGACCAGGTAGGACTCCATGTTTCAGGCATTCCTTCTTCAGGGTGGTAAGAGCTAGGTAGACAAATACTCTTATCCAGGCACTGCAGAAAGGAATTGGAAAAAAAAAATACAGAAAATAGTTTATGCAGAAGTTTGCAGAGGGAGGTATCATTTGCTATGGAACAGTTGCAGCAAAAAAAGAAATCTATGGTAAGCATAATCTCTAGCAGTAGTTGGTAGCCAATACATAGTTTGAAATTGCTGAAGCAAAGTGATTGTTTCTCTTCCTGATTTACCACCCAAAATCCACTGAGCAAGATAGAACACTTGTATTCACACAAATGACATAATAATTCTGATTGTTTTAAATGAACCAATTTTCCATCATTTACTCTTTAAACCAACTAAAAGCTGGGCCTTAAGTAGAAGATATTTTCCAACACAAATGAAATAGTCTTTACAGTGTATAAGAACTTTTTAAACAACTTCCCTCACCCTGCCTCCTCAATTCTTCTGCTGGTGTCTTCCTCACCTTTCCACAATAGGCACATTGATTTCCACATAAAAATTCAATCCTGCTCCAGGCCTCAAAGCAATCTGATTTAAGGATGAACTTAAGTTGTCTCTTTATTCTCCCCTTGAGCCAATAGGGTGATACTTAGAGCCCGGTCATTGTGTAAGCAATGTTGGAGCTGCTTAACATGTCCTGGTGCTAAATATTTTATTTCCTGCCAGGATGTCTATTCCTGTACCGATCACTGGACATGACTCACTGCCCCGCCAGGACTCCATTCTGACCACCCAGTGCCCCTTGAGTTTCAGAGTCAGAGATACCTTCTGGGACGCCACCACTCTACAAGGCATTCAGAAGACTCCACTTTTGCTTTAATCTCTGTTATGGCCACCATTTCTTTTCTTTTCTTTTCTTTTTTTTTAAGATTATTTATTTATTTATTTATTTGACAGGCAGAGATCACAAGTAGGCAGAGAGGCAGGCGGGGGGGGGGAGCAGACTCCCTGCTGAGCAGAGAGCCCGATTCAGGGCTCAATCCCAGGACCCTGGGATCATGACCTGAGCTGAAGGCAGAGGCTTTTAACCCACTGAGCCACCCAGGCACCACAATGACTACCATTTCTAAGGACCTGACTTGCATGGTATCCTTTTGCCAGATCTGGTTTTCTGTCTTACTCTGAAAATCTCTTCTTTCTCCCAGGCCATGAACAGATCTTGCCCATGTTTTACTACCCTGGCTTCACTATCACCATTCTCTGCTTACCTATGGGCACACTCAAAACTTAATCTTTGACCCTTTATTGAAGTGGTGACTAAACATTGATTATCACCATTGGAAGCTTGCCCTACATTATGTGGCTGATCCACTGCTTTTAGGGTGCTTCCCCCACAAAATCTGCCATAACTTCAAAACCAGATACTAAGATCTGACACTTTTCACACCTACTCTGGTACAACTAATACATACACAAATCTTTAGATAAGAAATATAATTGCCTTTTATCAGTCTTTTGTTTCACATGAGTGAAAAGATTTGGTCACCACTTTCATAGGTAGGCACTTTTATTTAGAGAATAGCGTTACATAGATAAGCCTATGTTTTATCTTATTCACAAAGGTTAAACAAAATTAAATTTTACTGATTTGCATATTTTGTTTCTCTTCTTTCAAACTTGGGTATATTGGTTTGAGATAATTGCATTATGTATCACAACTCTACAACCATAAAGAGGTTGCTCCAGTGGCTAAAGCATTAAACACAGATAGTAATAATCTTCAAAGGATGATATGTCACCATGAGTAGAATTCTGAGTGACAAGAAATTATAATTCATACAGAAGAGAGAAAAAGAAAATCTAGGTGGATAAGATAATATGGAAACTTCCATTTGCTTACTTGCCATTCTATGTATCAACGACTGTGTTCATTATCTTACACCCATCATCTCACCATTTAGAGAGAAGGAATTGTTAAGAAACTGAGGACAAGGATGGAAAAATATGTACATGCACATAATATAATTGACAGAAGAAAGTTCCAGGACCTGATGGACATCTTTTCTGTATGTCAGTTTCTTCTAATTTTAAGTACAGATGACACAAATTGATTAAAGACAATATAATCAATAATAATAATCATAGTATTATATATAATACTTATAATATTGTCTATAAGGGAACTCATTTACTTATAATACAGTGAGATGTTCAGAAGCTGACAACCTTGGTAAAACTAAGGGTCTGCAAGCCTGCAATTTGTCCTATGTCATTGCTTCTGACTGAACTTCGAATATTTTATGTTCAGTTTTTCTGGAGACCTGAAACAAGAGGTTGTGAGTTCTTGTCTGGATTAATAGTGTTTTCCAGGTTAGGATGGGTATCTTACCCTTCTTTACATTTCTCATAGTGCCTATCATTATGTACCCAATGGCTTCCAAGATAGATGGATGGATGGATGGATGGATGGATAGATGGATAGATGGATGGATAGATGGACAGATAGATAAATGAATCCTACATCTTTTCTTAAGAATATATGCCATTACAATAATTGATTTTGCTTTACCAAAAAATTTTTACCAACTATTTTCAGAAATACTCCATATACAAATTTATACTTACAGCTTATTCCTAAACCCTCAAAATATTTTTCTTCTACTTTTTTCCTCCAATACATCTTCTTACTATCAATTACTGCAAGATAAAAATTAGAGTAATTGCTGAGATAATATCAATCTAATTGTGAAGAATTCAACCTTATTTTCTTTCCTTTGGGCCACAATTCAAAGTAAAAATGGATGATCACAAAAACATATGCCAAATTATTTTTTCAAGGAGAACATCTCTAAATTTCCCTTCACAGGGGTGTTCGGTTGCTGAATGTCTTCATTCTCTGTTCTTGTTTTTCTAGTTAGAGTTGGTCTACAGAGGGAACAACGAAGCCTGGGCAGCTATTTATAATAGGAAGGGCTCTGTGATTGCAGTCCAAAATGGTTTCTAAACCTGGCTTTGTCACCTGCATGAAAATTTAGGAAAGTCAGTTTATCTTTCTTCTTTTCAGTTTTCTCTCATCTTTAAAATGAATTGCTTGGTCCAAATGATTTCTAACGAACCTGCCAGCTCTATAATTTGAAGTCTCAGTGTTACTGTGATTCATTTAGTTTAGAAGACTGAAATCAACAAGTTCATTCAATACATTCTGAAGAGGTGATATAAGGAGCATCCAGGTGCCTCCGTGCTGTTTACTAGCTAGGCAATACTGTAATAGAGCAGTTTGAATGGAGCCATGGTTAGAAGGATTGGCTTCGGAATCAGGCTACTGGGCTTGGAAGCCTAGGTCTACAAACTACTGGCTCTGTAACTTTGAGCAATTTGTCTTAGCTTCCTCAGCTGTTTCAGTTTCATGGGCCTTGAGTGCATTCATTTGCAACTGGGTTTGATACAAAAACATTTCTAACTATCTATCTAGTTCCAGTATCCATAGTACTATATTTGATATGAATAGCTTAACTATCAAGGGACCAAGAGTGACTCTCTGGATTCCAATCCCAGAGTCTGGAATAAACCCATTAGCCAACCAGCCTGGCTCAAATTCATGTTTTTTTGTGGCCATCATCCTACCATTCTAAAAGCTGCCCCCGCCATGATCATTAGGTCTTTCTAATGCTTACATGACAATGGTCAAGGCAAGACCCAACTCCAGTCAGCAATAATGGGCTGACAATTCCACATGTTTATAAAATACTCCATGGTAAAACTGAGCTACCCAGGTTGGACACCCTAGCTTTCGATTTATGTCCTATGTTTCTTTCTGGGCAGTTCAGGTGGACCAAAATTTGTACTTTAACTACAGCTTCCTTCGATTTCTCTTCTCAACTCTTAGTTTCATAGCGTCATATGGACAGCACATTTAAGATCATCTTGGTCTCTTTCCTAAGAAGGAATCCTTTCTACATCTTCATATTTGTGGGTAGAAGGTATAGTTTGTATTATCTCTTGTATCTTGAATTTACTGGTTCACATATAATCTTCTGTGCCAAAATTAATTACAAGTGCATGAGGGCAGGACAAAGTTGTATACAGAGGATTCTTCTACTATTAAGAGCTGGCCTTGGGTAAGAGGCTGAGAATAAATCACAATGTCTCTATTCTTCAGGTTCAACCACTAAGAAATGAAGGGGGAATGACCACCCTGATTCTAACATCACACGGATCTCTTTTACTAGCCTGGAAGTTCTCAAGGTAAAGGACATTCTTAATACTTTTTATATGCATAGTACTAAGTACAGGTCAAAACAGCAGGTTCTCAGTGAAAGTTTAATGACAAATATACTATGTATCTCCTAAACTCTTACAGCATTTAGCATAATCTTGGCCCCATAGGTGCTTATCATGCATTATCTCATTTAACCTCACTTAATCCTCACTAATGCCCTAAAAGAAGTGAAGTTGCTATCAGTAGGTCTATTTTTTTAGATGAAGAAGCTGAAGCTCAGAGCTATTTTTCTCAGGATGAGTTAACCCAAGCCTGCCTAACTTCAAAGCTCAAGTTCTTCCCCATGTGTCGAGATGACCTTGTGCTGGAAATACATATGTTTGCTGAGAGTTTTAGCTCTTTGTTCTAAACACACCTGGAGCGTCAGTCCAGCCCATTCCCCATTGTAGCCACATTCCCTGTGGTCCTCCTGAAGAAACACTTAAGGCTGGAGAGTCTTGCGTGTGACAACCCCTTGGCCTCAGTCATAGGTAACAGGAACGCACCTTAGATTCATGGGAGGTGACTAGGTACTTTTTTCTATGAGAAAATGAAATCACAAAATGATTGCTGTTGAGGATTGTCATGGAGTGTAAAAGAAGCCAAAGCCAGACAATATGCTAAAGTTGTGAAGGAGCAAAGCCAAGCGTCTTACAGAGAAAATTTGTTCCTGGAAGGATGAAACAGATATATAGAGGAAAGCACAGGTAAGACTGAGTTGGATTCTGATGCTAGAGATGGAGAGAATGAGAGGAGCTGCCTGGCAACTTCTGATACCTGGCTTCCATGACGTTCCCCTGTACCTTTTCAATAAGTTCCCTTCAGTTTAAACAAGCTCTCTCTATATTGCCTTTCTGTGCATACCTCTACCTGTTATGGCCCAAGTGGGTAGATTTTTAGAGGGAATAAAAAGCCAGCATCTCCCCCTGGTATTTCTCTGGAATCTCCTTTTGATTCCTGTGTGATATAAACATAAACTGTTTTTTTTTTAAAGATTTTATTTATTTGATAGAGAGAGATACAGAGAAAGGGAACACAAGCATGGAGGAGCTGGAGAGGGAGAAGCAGGCTTCCCACAGAGCAGGGAGCCAGACACGGGGTTGGATCCTGGCACCGTGGGATCATGACCTGAGCCGAAGGCTGCCACTTAACAACTGAGCCACCCAGGTGCCCCAAACATAAATTCCTTATAGCTGGGCTCCCAAGGCTCAGTTAGGAATTGGGGGTATTCCAAATCCTGTCACAGATTTGGGGCACTCTGAAGTCACAGTGACAAAAATTCTGCCAGGGAACCAGAAAATGAAAACCCAGAAGAATGTTCCTCTCCCCATCTTGTTGCCTTTCAAGTACTACAACCTGGTCTCTTGGTGCATCGACCAAGAACCACAAGCAAAGAACACTTCTTTTACTGAATTTCTTGCAGCTAGGAAGGCAAAGTTTCCTCAACTACAATCCAGCCATTGTCAGATCTGGAATTCCCTTCCTGGGACAATTACATTTTGTTCCTGCTTAGCTCCGAATTGCTTAGCAACTGCAGTAGCACATCAGGGAAGCCACTGGAGAGAAGATGATTCCTTTCCAATGTGGGGTTGGGGTGGGAATAATCAGGAGTGGAAATTAACTTCTCATTTCCTAGAGAGAAAAAAACATATGATGTGGACTTCAGAGGGGGTGAATTAGGCTGCATCTGGAGAGAGTCATTTAAATATCCACATCATCTAGAATAATCAAAACCAGTATTTGAACAGAATTATTTAACTTTGAAATGTAACTTTATATCTGGTATTTCCTGTAAGCCTCATGATGATTGATACCTTAGGACAAAATTCCAGTTCTCAGTTTATCCATGAGGAAACCAAGATAAACTGTACTGAAATGATGTGCTCAGCTTCACCTATCCAGTTAGTGTCAGACAGAACTAAAACCTAAATCTACTATTTCTGTCTCTCTGCTATACCTTTGATTGATTGACTGATCGACTCACTCATTCATTTCATTCATCCGGGGGTATAGCTCAGTGGTAGAGCATTTGACTGCATTTCATTCATCCATTCATTCATTCATGATACAGGGCCAATGTTCATCCAATATGTATAGATAGGCATGATGGTGTTAAAAAAAATTAGAATCTTTGAGTAATCATTGCTCCAAACTCACCCTCATGCCCTTTACTCTATTGCCCTGTCCCTCCTGAACCTTCACATGATCCAAAAACTAAAGAGATATCACCTGGGTAAATAAGGCCATGTGTCTGTGTTCATTCTGACCAATTAGTCTATGTCATATCAATTGTTTAGTGTTTTTGACATTCCACTAACCCTTACCAGACATATACTGGGCTCCAAGAACAGCTGTGCCCAGTGAAGATATAGAACTGTAATACAAAGCCCTTGACCTCAAGCAGTTCACAGATGGTGGCTGGAGGGTAGTGAAAAATAAGGGTGCACAGTGTCTTCTGGAATACTTCTCATAGCAGGGAATTCATTACTATTTAAGACGATCTGTTCTCATCTTAGATCCAATCACAGAGTTTTGCACTATATTGAGCTAAGATCTGCCTCCCCATTACATGAGCTGATTAGGACGTGCTATACTTCCAGAGCAGAGTCAGCAAACTAATTCCTATTTTTCCTGAAACTTCCTTACAGATAAGCATAGCTTTCACATCCTATTCAATTGCTCCCGATATGTTCTCACTGTCCTGCTGGGTTTCTCCTATGTCCTGGAATCAAATATGGAGTAAATTCAATAGCTGGCTTGATCCTTAAACATACTCCCAGTTTCTACATTTCCAGAATTGTCCCCAAACTCCAAATATAGCCCCATCACTCTACAGTCCATGGTGACTGTCACCTCCTTTGGTTAGGTGCACCTCTATTCATGTACCTTACTTAAGAGGTTATTCTAAGTATCTGGATCATTTTCTCGGGGCATTGCTTTCTTTTGGATCAGTGATTCTCAAAGTTGGCTGCCTATTAGAAGCACCTGGGGCGTGTATTACCAAGACCAATTAAATCAACATGTGTCCCAAGCATCACTAATTCTCCTAGGTAATTCTGATTCACAGTAAGTGTTGAGAAGCAGGACAATAGATAATACTACCTCATTTTCCAAAACAGGTGAGACTCCATACTGTATATGAACCCAGAAAGTGGAGGTGACTACCTCTGACCATGTGATTTTAGTTCTTGTCCTCAACTTCTTAGAAAGAAAGAATGGATGGGTTTGACTCTTCTTTTTACCTTTAGCTTTAGAGAGGTAAAAATGACATAATCTACCTTTGTACTTTGAGCCATACCTTACTTGAATATATGTCCTTTCTCTGATTCTCAGGTCATGTAAGGAACAACTATCTTGCAGGACCTTGCAGACCCTTGCAGTATCTCTGATGGGGGGTGGGCAGGGAGGGGTGTTTCATGATGGTCATTTTACAGGCTATGTGCATGGATGCCTACACCACCAAGCAACAGCATGTCAGCTACTTGGTTATATCAGAGGAGCAATTATTCTTGTCCATACTTCTTGACACTGTCCATGTAAGATACAGCTCAGTCCTCAGCGGTTTAGTTTTTGTTTGGAATTTTTTCAAATTTACAGAAAAAAAAATGTTACAGAAAAGTACAGAAAGTTACAGAAAAAAATATGTGTGTAAAAGAGAAAAGGAAATGTGTATATTAAAAAAATAATAAATGTGCAGCAATTCTAAAGAGGGTATAACGTCTGACCTTACCCTACTATTGCTGCATCTGTGTTCCATGAACTTTACAAATGTCTCCTTTCTGGTATTTCTATACATTAGATGTAGTTAGAAGTTTGCGTGCCGATTTTCCCCACTTGGTTGTAAATTCTGAGTTGGAATCTCTAGTTGTGCTACCATTGTGTCCTGCACAGTCCATACTATGTAATTATTTGCTGAGTGACTGAAAAATGCCACCACTGGAGACTGTGTAAAACTAAGAGATGGTGTGTTCTGTGCATGCCCATCAGCTGCTCAGGTTGTCCCATTATTTTCTCCAGGATCCTGGGAACCTGGGAACTGGTTTCTTAAAATTGCATAGTAGTAATTTTCAGACTAACTTCTTTACCAGCTTCAGATTTTTTTGTCTGTTTTAGGGTCCAATTCTCAGATAACCAAAAAAAGTGGTCTACTAGGGAAAGAAGATAAGGATTCCTGTGATATTTAGCTAGGATTTGAATATAGGTCATTATATCAACAAACACTTCATCCAGGGATGGGGCTTTTATTTTTAGGAAGCCTTTATTATTATATACCAAAAAGTATTATATAGTAAACACTAAAATATAGCCTATATATGTAACACACACTATGTGTAGATGTATATATCATGTATGTAAATATGTATATATGGATGTGTTTTATACATAGATACATAAAGAGAAAGAGGGTTCCCTTTTCTTATCTTCCTCTCATCTCTCAGGATTGAAAAGATGAGCAACATGAAAGAAAGGAACATTGGATGAGAAGTCAAGGGACATAGAATCTAATCTGTTAATGGCTTTGCCTGAACATAGTGACTCTGTGGACAGTCCATTCCATCTCTATTCCTATTTTTGCAGCTTGAAGATGATGAGGTCTGGGTAGGTGATATCCCAGGTGAATTCCTTGGTGAGAACTCCTCAGGTGAATTTTTACTGCACTATAATTCTGTAGACTTACTTAACATCTATTATAATGGATTTTTCATAAGGTGTGTGCTTCTTTGAGCTGCTCTTCAAAGAGACACAACACAGGAAAGAAGACCCTGTAAATATGCCTGGGTTACAGAAAGGCAGGGGTGTGGGCAACAAGCTTTAGTTCTGGCTTAGAGGACACCAGAAAGCATAAGCTGATGGGCAAACCCTTTTGATTTCTGGGGCTCACTTCCCCCATTTGGGAAGTATAGGAAATGGCCCACATGCTATGTTAGTCTTCCATGGGCTTGGGTATAGAATTTCAGAAATCTGGGTACACAAGGAAATGGGCAAAGGTCATCTGATTACAGAGAACAGTTGTTTTGACATTGTATTTTGTTCCTTGATCTCTACTTTCAACAACTCACTTTGCCCTGGTATTTTTTTCTAATTAAGAATTACTTGCTCACCAATAATAATATTCCAACATAAAGGGTAGCCAAAGACCTATTGAAACATTGCCACAACAGAGGTCTTGCAGTAATGAGTAACAATGAACAAGTTTGGGGTCAATCAGGAGATTCCTCTGGAAAAAAAAAAAAAAGCCAGGGTACTTGGGTCAGAGGCGGGTGAACTATCTTTTCAGAACCAGACTGAACCTCATCCTGGGACAGGGACCAGGATGGGAGTTGGGACATCCTCCCACCCTGACCTTGTCTCCCTTGCCTCACTGCACTGCAGCATTACTGTGAGCGGAGTGTCGAGAATCAAGATGTTGGGTAGCAAAACTCAAACCAGCAGCCAACCCTGAGGTCAACAGCTGAGGTGGTTGGTAGGGGAACATCTCCCATCACTACCAAATCATTCCTCAACCCAAATGTCCAAAAACTCTCTTATAGAAGGGGGTAGTCAGAGTTCTCCCAGAATCTGAGCTCTGAGTACACCGTACCTGGAGGTCTTTAAGCAAAACCACTTGCTTCCTGAATCCTATCTGTCCTATATTATCCTATAATAGAGAGGTCCCTGAGGAGTGCCATTTCCCAGTTGCAAGTGAGTTGCTTGAAAAGCTCCCCCTTTGCAACCCAAATACAAACATTCAAAGGCATTAACATACCATAATATTTTGTATGAACTGAAGATACTTCATCTTATTCTTTCCACCACTCTGAAGAGGGAACTGCATGCCACCGTGCATTTGCCATATCTCTGCATCTTTCTCCTCATCAGGTGTCCAATTTTTGTGATAACAAAAGCATGCACCTAAGCAACTGAGTGCGTGTATGTTTCTTAACAAAAAAATATATAATAATAAAGTAAAATAAAATAAAATAAACCCCTAAAAGTGAAATGCAATTACCAGGTTAAAAAAAATGCACCCAGTTTCCAGAGCCTATCACATCTCGCGCCTCATCGCGCAGCTCCCCCCAACACTGCTCCTGTTGTGTCAGATAGTGGCAGTGTTGAGCCCGGGAACCCGCGCCGAGCCCGCGGCGATCCCCGCGGCCGCCCCGTCCCCGCGTCTGACTCCGGCGCGCAGGAGCCACTGGGCCGCGAGGGCGCTGGGGAGCGGGAGGGGCGCGAGGGGCGGCGAGGGGTCACCGGTCGGCCTCCACGAACTGTTTTCCTCCTCCCCCAGCAAGACCCCACTCCCTCCAATTGATCGAAATTCTCCGAGAGAGGGAGGGTGTAGGGAGAGGTTGCTCTCTGGTTACCGGCTGCGCCTCCCCCCGGCTCGAGCGGGGAAGCGGCCCCCGGTCCGTGGGGCGAGCAGTGTGGGCGCCCGCGCCCCCTCCGAGGCAGATCGCGGGGTGGCGGTCCCCGCTCGGCTCGCTGCGCGGCCGCTCCGATCCTCCCCCCTCCCCCGCCCGCGCCCTCCCCCTTCCTTTCACTAGGACTCCGGGACTCGGGAGAGGGCGCGGGAGGCAGGCACACGGGCCCGACCCCACTCCAGCGCTCGCCGGGGACGCGGGCGGGCGGCGAGGGGACGCGGCGGGGGCGCGGGGCGGGCGCGGCCATGGAGCGGCGGCGGCGGCGGTGGCAGCACTAGCGACCGCGGGCGGACGAGCGGGCAGGCAGGGCCGCCCGGCGCCGCGGACCGAACTGCACAGCTCAGCAAAAGCGCCCTCGCCCTCCGCGCGCCGCCTCCTGCGAGCCCAAACCCGGCAACATTTTTTAAAGCTCCAATCCATCCTTTGAAGAAAAGGAAAAAAAAATAGCATTGATTGGAGAGACGGAGATATATATATATATATATAATTTTTTTTTTTTTTGGCTCCTGCTAAAATTAGCCGGGCTCGCCGCGCGCCTGTGTGCGAGTGTGTGCGAGTGTGTGTGCGTGCGGGCGTGTGTGTGTGTGAATGTGATTACTCCAGGACTCCTCGGGCTCCGGAGACGCCATTTTCCCCCTTGATATCTCTCTCCATAAATCGGTGGCGCGGCGGAGGCGGCCGCGCCGGGCGGGAAGCGCGGGGCCGGCCGGGGCGCCCGCCGCTCGCCGCCGCCTCCGCGCGCCCGGGGGCCCCGGCGCCCCCCGAGCGAGGGCGGCCCCCCC
>ML099901.1:0-39559 GCA_003697995.1 Taxidea taxus jeffersonii | reverse complement strand
CCCCCCCGCGGCTCGCCGTTTGACAGATGCTCATCGCCATGGAGTTGCCGCAGCAGCACCTTTGGGGGCTCGGGCGAGCGACTGGAGCCGGGATCTGAGCGAGCGCCGGGGCCAGCGGAGCCGGAGCCGCCGGGACATGGGTGAGCACGCGCGGCGACCTTGGCCCGGGAGCACGGCGTCCAGCCTCCCGCGGCGCCGCGGGCCCCCGCACGCCCGGGGCCGGGGGCGGTGTGTGTGCCCTGTATGCAAAAGTTAACGTCGCCTCGCCCGGGCTTTGACTTTGCACCGGGCGGGAAGGGGGAGACGGGGCCGAGGGGGCGGGATGCCGGTCCCCGCCAGGCTGCGGAGGATGGGCGCGATTCCGGCCCGCCCGCGGGTGGGCAGCGATGCTGGCTCATTTGGAGTGGCCCGTTGGTGGCGGCGATGGTGGAAGCGTCGGGCGGGAGGGTTGGGAGCTTATTGAGTTTCGCCTAATCTGATCCCCCCCCAACCCCCCCGCCTTTTGCACCCTCCCCCGGTCCAGCCGCCGGCTGCCGGGGCTGGCGAGTCTGGCGTTGGTGGAGTGGACTCGGGAGGGGGAGGGGGTAGGGAAAGGGGTGGGATGGCAGCAGGATATATATATTTTTTATTTTGGGGGGTCTCTTTGTAACTTGCAGGTTAAGTGTAGCTAGAGAGCTACATTGTAACCTAGTTGGATTTGGAGCAGGGTGGGGGGGTGTATGAGAATCTAACGTGTCTTTAATAGAAAGAAGAACAGGGAAGAAGTGGTCCAGCCGGCGAAGGTTGGTGTGTGCTTGTGTTGTGGCTCTGTGTTAGTCTTTCTCTTAAAATCTTAATCAATGGATCTGAGTCTCTTTCTCGTGCTCTCCGGTTTTGGGACTCTGAAAAGACAGGAATTCCCTTAAAAGCAGACGACTGCCTTTTTTGAAAGCACGCATTGTGTGTGTTTCTAGAGGAGCCCTGGGCTGGAGAATTAACGGCAGGCTTCCCCGTTCGGTGGTTTCCAGTGGGAAATCACTCCGGAAAGGGAGCCCTTCAGTATCGATTTATTGTTTTTGTCTTTCAAACCATTATCTCTTTGGCTAAAATACTGTCTGAGAAGTTCCACAGAGACAGAGTCAGGTAAACTGGACTGGGCAGGTCTTCAGCAAGATGGTGATAACGGTGATGCCGTTTTGGGTGTCTGTTTGTGATGGAAGCATTGCTGGGTAATAGCGATTTCTGATCGGTAGAGCATGCTGGTTCTAAAAAAATAAGTGACTGACTAAATGCTGTCTTTCAGTCCCCCTCCCCTACACGCTGCATACACCCCTCCTCCCATGACCCACAGGCTTACAACAATTCTGAAATCGGATCCAACTGGAAAGATTTTCTTTGGAGATCGGAAAGTTGTGCAGTTGGAAGTGGAAGATGAGGCTAGAGGTACGGGGGGGTGTGTGTGTGGGGAGGGGGGTTCTGATTGCCCCCTTATGCGGAATTGATTCTTTATGTGTGTGTGTGTGTGTGTGTGTCTGTGTGTCTGTGTCTGTGTCTGTGCGCGCGCGCGCGCGCGCGCGCTGAGGGTGTGTATATCCATCTAAAAGGACTGTTGAGGGAAGGATTTCCGATTCGTTTCCGCTTCAAATAAACTGTCCTGATAATCTCATGGTTGGCGTCTAATGCTAAAAGGCCAATTTGTGTGACTCTTTATCCCCTCAGAAACTCTTCCAAAAGGGTGGTTTATTCTGGAATTCTATAACAGCTACTTTTCCTTCCAAGCCCCCACCCCCTACCCTCCACTATCCACACCTTTTTTTCCCCTTGAGTTCAGTTGGAGTCCGTGGTTTTTAAGAAAATCTAATATTACTTGTTTTCCTCTTACATTATTTTTTGTTCTCTTCCTTTTCATTCCTTTGCTCTTTATCCTGTTTTTCTTTTTTTCCTGTAGATTCGTACAAAAAACTCATTTCATAAAGTAGCTGTCACTAAAACTATCTTACTGTTGGGGACCCACCTCCTACCCTCCTTTAGTTCACCCAGGTAAATCTGATTCACCCCATTCAAACTCATCTTCATTTGCAAAACGTGTGTGCGCGCGCGCGTGCGCGCGCGTGTGTGTGTGTCGGGAGGTGGGAACAAGAGTGGAGTAGAGAAGAGGAACGTGGAGAGTGGAGAGTGGAGAGGAAGGGTGGTGTTCTGTGCAGGCCACATCTGCAGCACTGGGGCCAGACCTGCAAGGTCTGGGAGAGTTTCCTTTGCTTACCCCAGTTAGATGTTGTCTGGCTGGGATGGGGAGGCGGGGCCAAAGCGGGCTGGGGCTTGTGAGGGAGGAGAAAGTTTGTAGCACTTTAAAATGTAGCCAGTTTACAATCCCTGGTCACTCCCTCTCCTTTCTCCTCTTTTCTGTGGCTTCCACCATCCTGAGACTCCCGGAGGGAGGCTTGATCTCCTGCCCTGACGCAGGAGTCCAAGGTTTCAGAGCGAAGTTGAAGATGTTGTGTTTTCCTCTGTACTTAGTGAAATTATCTGCTACCAGGAAAGGACGTTAGGACAGATCAGGAGAGTAAGGTGGAATCTGAGAATATTTGCAAACTTCAGGGAACGTAGCCTGAGAATATAGGGAGACCAGGTGCTCTGAAAGTGCGGCTTTGCACCTTATGCCTCCTCCCCTGGTAAGACAAAAAATCTTAGTCTTGGGAAGTTGAATTGGTGCAAAAGCTGGGCTGTGGGCACGGCTAGCCACTCTAGTAACCTGAGCTGGGCTGGGGGAGGTGGTGGTGAGGGAATGCAATCGGGAGCCAGAGGAGGGAAACGGACTTGTCGCGCTGAGAGCAGGGAAAATAGACGCGTCACTGGAATAAACAAACTGGCCTTGGGGGAGGGGATGGCTTGTAGTGAACGTAAGGGGGCGTGGCTGAGAGGCAGCGGTAGGGTAGGAAGGGGCCACTTCTGGCTTGGGAGAAAATATCAACTGCCTTATATGTTCATAAATGGGCTAGGCAAGTGAGGGGGTGTAATCCGATCTTTTGTATGTTAACATCACAGTGTTACATAGGAAGGCGCTGCTGGCAGGCCCAGTTTTGGACTTCACACAGGGGAATCCTAGGGGTATCCCTGAGTGAACCTCTTCAGTGCTAGGAGGGCTTCTGGTCATGTACTTGCATTATTCACAGCAAGGTACTTTGTAAATCACAAAGTAAATCACCTGACCTAAATGAGGGTTGTGAGAAAGAGAAAACAGTGTTTGGAATATTTGTAGAATTTAGCTGAAAACAGTAGGTGGAGAGAGGCAGGAGGCAGTTTGCTGAAGAAGAAATAAATAGGTAGGCATTTCCACTGGATTCCTGATTCCATTTTTGCTGTTATCTTGACTTTCACTTCCATTAGGGGCTGAATCGATACTTCTCTGGCACAAAAACGTACCTCTAGGAGAGTTCTTTCAAGCTGGTCATTATTTTGAGATGTACTTCAATCTCTGCTCCAAAGCTTCTCTGTAATATGCAAAGGGAGGAAGATGAGAGTGGCTAGATGCATGGGACGTCCTTTCTGAATTCTTGCAGAGACACTGAAACTTGGCTGGGCCTCAGCCTCCCAGAATGCCAGTTTTTCCCTTGGAGACTTGAAGTTTTAATTGAAACCAGAAAGCTATTGAAGGCAGACCCAGCCAATGAAACCTTGTTTTCTCTGCTGCTCAGGAATGGGAAATAAATAATTTTTTGCTGATGGCATTTCAAGTTGCTTCAGTTCTGTTCTTGCCAGAAGAATGGGGTAAATTATTGTTAACACATAGGCATTGTCAGGAGTTGCAGGGCCTTAAAAAATGGGATGGTGTTATTGAGTTTACTCAGGTCTCCACTGGAGGTCTGTGGGTAGGGGCAGGGGGAGCGGGGGACTACTCTTGTCCAGGAGCAAGGCATTCCTTCCCTGAAGAAAAGGAAGCCTCATAGAGTCCTTGCCTCACATCACTCTGCTTTGTCCTTCGGATCCTGTGATGAAGGGAACAAAGCCATTCAACTCTCCTCCCATTCTGTGGTCTATTATGAAACCTGGGGAGCTTCTTCAAATGGTTTAAGGCAGGATTAAGTGAGGACCATCGCCATCCTACATATTGCCTTAGGTGTGAGCTTCTTTTAGAGCTATCTCAAAGGCAACCCTGGTGTTTTGCAAACTCTTCATCAAGTTGCAGACACTTTGGGTAGCCTAACACTTGATAAATGCAGAAAAGTAAACACCAAGTTGTCTACCCCATGATTACAGAGGATAGATGCCAGCCTGCAGTCTTATTTCACTCTGGGTTTTCATGTCCATTTTCACCTAGCCTTCAGCTGGATTCTGATGTCCACTTAGACATACCAGGTTGGGGCAATATGAAGTGTGGGGGGAACCGTGACCTCAGATGACCAAGTGCAAGTTCAGGGGCCCTTGGAATTCTTATCTGGAATTTTCAAAGTTCTTTCAAAGTTTTAGGTCAAGATTGGTTTTCTTATATCCTCAGAGGGCACCCTCCAAGGTTGAAGGATCATTTTGTAAAGCAGCCTTTGGCTTAGAAACCCACAGTTGACTTCCCGTTCAGTTCAGAGCAAATGATGCCAGGGTCACATGGAGAGCGAGAGCAGGCCTGAGGTCCACAGGACACCTTTTGAGGAAGCAGATAGCCCTTCCCAGGAACTGGTGATAAATTGTGGTCCACAGACCCTTGAGAAATAATTGTAAATAAAGCCAGCTGAGCTGACCCCTGGCAGGCCTAGGCTTCCACCTTTCTAAGTGCTGGGGGGATGAGGGGAGGATGAATGAATGGTAAGCAGATAAGAATTGCAGAACTTTGAGCCTAAAGAAATGTTTCCCTGACCCAGCCTCTGCTATCAAAAGCTGCATGGCTCTTTGTTCATTTCAGGATATCTTCCTATCACATTTGCCCCCTTGATTCTCTTAAGGAGGGAGGCCCAAGAAGCCGTGTATCCCCATTCAGAAGCTGAGGAACTGACACACTGACTTGCTGAAATGACGAAAGGGGGTGGCCCACCTGGGACCCGAAGGCTCTGTTAAAGCCTGAACAACATCACACCTGAAGTGACAAGATCTGCTCTGGATCCTGTCCTTACTACCTCCCAGCTAAAGGACCCCTGGCAAGTTATTTAACCTCTTTGAGCCTCAGTAACCTAATCAGGAAAATAGGGATAAACATGCTTACCCTGCCTACTTCACAGGGGTTGGGAGGATTAAATAATACCAGCTAATTTCTGTAATTGAACTCTGAGAGGATTTCCATGCTGCCTCCTGGAAACCTGTGCCTGTGATTATCGTCGCCATAGCCCAGAGATTAATAACCCTCTGGTGTGATGACCAGAAATGCCTATAGGGGCCCTTGGGTTCTAAGACAGTTGGGGAATACTTGTTTTCTGCTCATGAGTTGACTCATAAGAAAAATGTGTGCATACATGTTTGAAATCAGTTGAATCGTATAAGCCTTGTATAAGCCATGTGTATTGAAGACTCAGGGTCTCAGATAATAGCCAGTTTGGGCTCGCAGATGTTGGGGCTCAGGAAATGTTCTTTGCTAGGAATGAGAGGAACAGAAGGAAAAAGTCATGGAGATACACAGAGTCGGGGCAAAGGGGAGAGAGAATGAGAGGGAGACTCTCCATAAGGAGCCCCAGGGGCTGAGTAGTGGCATCTAGGTCAAAGTGTTTAGCCTCTTTTAAGAAAATAACTCCTAGCAGGATTGCCTCTGTCCCGGCAAACCTAGTACATTGTCTAGAATCAGGAAAGTTATTCACAGTCAGTTTGCTGCTGGCCTCCCCTGGATTGCTCCTCTTTCTCTTTCCCACCATTCCTGGCTGGCCCTGTCCAGTAGCCTGCGTGCACCACGCACCAGGCAGTGTTCTCCAGTGACCCCCGTTTTACACAACACTTGCTGACCTGTGCTCCCATCGGACTGGTTTCCTTGCTCACCTTGGGCCCTCTGGACATGTGTCTGCCTCTGCACTTGGGTTGGCTCTGTGTCACTGCCTCCTCTCTGGAAGGTGTCCCGATGGGTCCCTTTTTGCCAGAGCATGCACCTCTTAGGACATCAGACCAGCTCTCAGCTCTGCACCCCGGTCTCCAGAGCACTTCAGGTCTCAAGCACTTGCCTGGCAACCGGCTCGCGGCTCATGCTGCCTTGCTGTTTGTTGTCACTACCGCCCTTGGCTGTGAGTCCTTCAAGAAAGGGACCAGGTTGGCCCCACGAGGGGCCCCTCCTTAGGAGTGAGTTCTGTGCGGTGAATGAATGGCAGAATTTATGCAGAGGCAGAATATTAAAAACAAATGTTGTTTAAGGTGCGCCAGAGCTCTGCTCCGTGAAGGAGCACAGTGTGCACCTCTTACACAGAGTGAATGAGAACCACTTGTGTTAATGGCTTTTTATACTTTTGGCTATCTTTCAGGGACAGTCACCCACTCCGTCTCTCCCTCCAAGCCTACAAGGTAATGATGTTTTACCCCATGTATATCCTACCAGCCATGGATTCACTCATTCATCCAATCATCAGCTGTTTGTGAAGTGCCTCCTAGAGCCTCATCGGCTCACTAGTGCACCCAGCTCTTGGCTTTCTCTAAAAATTCCAGTTGCTTTTTTTTTTTTTTTTTTTTTTTGTCCACCACACTCTTTTTGGCACTTAACCATGCAATCTTTGTTGCTTTAGTCCAAGTGCTTGCCTGCTCCTCGGTGACTGAGCGAGCCTGGCCGCAATGGAAAGGAGAGAAATTTCTCTGGAGCAGAGAAATGCACTTGGCGGGGACAGGTCCAGGGCAGGGCTTGCAGGAGGCAGGTTGAGGGCTGGACTGGCCACCTGTTAGCCTCTGATGGAGGATGGTCTGAGCTGCCTCTCTTGTCCCTAGCTGGAGGCATCCTGAAGTGAAAGAGTTTGATTGCTATGGAAGGAGGGGACCTTTCTGATACTCAGTGATTGTGTAGCTAAAAATGTCCCAGGGATTTTGAAGCTTTTTTTTTCTTTCCTTAAAGCTCAGAGCTCCTCAGATCTATTTAATGGCACCCCAACAACCATCCAAACCCATCCCACTGAGGAGTGTGTACGTTGTAAGTGTTTGCTGTGGTGGACAAGTTCTAGAAATGGAAATAGGGTCAGCAGATGCTCCCCACTTAGAACCAGAGAACCAGACTTGGGGGATGGGGATGGGTGCGGGGAGAGGAGGAGATAGATGGTGAGCTAAGTACGAAGAAACACCATAAAGAATACGACAGAGAATAGTGTGGAAGGAAGACAAGGATTGATTCTCCACGTTGTTTTTGAATAGTGGCTCCCTTTGGTGAGATAGCTGCATTGAGACGAGGAGATAGTGCAGACGGCTTAACAAAGGCTGCTGCCTCCTGCACCAGGGAGGCATCTGGAATCTCTGTTTCCGTGGACCTCCTGGATCTGGGGGGCTGGGTGTTATTGTTTTGTGTGGATTCCATTGGGCATGGAAGCTGAGGCCATGCCTGTGCTCCTGAGCTGTCCTCTCCATTCCCATAGCAGAGTCTGCCCCTGCTTTGGCCTGTGTTTCGTAATGGCTAGTGAGTTGGCTTCTGTGCATTTTGAGGTCAAAGTGAGTGTTTCCCAGTCTGTCCAAAGCCAGAAGCCTCTGTGATTTGGGTTGGGGTGCAGTCAGGAGCGTCGGGTTTTGATCTGAGGCCCTGTGGAAGTTCAGCAGGAATTCTTACTCACTGAGGAGCATACTGGTTGGATGTTTAGGAATAGGGAGGTTCTGCAAGCTACCAAGATGAAGCAGTTACTTTTACGCTGAGACTCATTTGGGATAGGTATTAAAAAAAAAAAAAAGCAACACCATTAACCTAACTTGGTGCAAAGCAATTTCTTTACTGTTCCTTCTATCTGCCAAAGATTTTGCAGTTCTGTCAGTGGAAAGAAGCTGCTTGAGTTTGAACTTGGGGCTGGATAGATGGGGAGACTGTAGATTTTGAATTTGATTGATTCAATGCAGTAACCTGATGAGAATACTCATCAGAAGTAGTTGGGACACCATTGTTGTGCTTGTAGCAGAATAATGAAATCTGGGTGGCAAGTCCCTTGCAGTTGTGACCTATTTTTGAGGAATGAGAGCTTTGATTTTTTTCTTAAAGTATGGACTAATAATGGTGGCTAAAAATTAGAATGATTTGTGTTTTTTTAAATTTTGTTAAAGATTTTATTTATTTATTTATTTGACAGAGAGAGAGAGACAGTGAGAGGGGGAGCATAAATAAGGAAAGTGGGAGAGGGAGAAGCAGACTCCCTTCTGAGTAGGGATCCCAATGCAGGGCTTGATCCCAGGACCCCAGGATCATGACCTGAGTGAAGGCAGATGCTTGACGACTGAGCCACCCAGGTGCGCCAAAAGGAATGATTTGTTGTGAGAATCCTGTAGACCTTTCTGCTCATTATTTTGTACTCAAGAGCTTGCTTACAGTGAGTTTTTGATCCGTAAATACTTATTAAAATCTCAACATTGCCACTGTGCAAGCCATTGTTCCTGACACTTTTAGGTGGATAGGGTCTGTAGGAGACATGACTTCTGCCCTTGGAGAGTGGAAAGTGTATCTGTAGAGACATACATAGCTCCAATGGAAAGCTTCAGTCTGCAGCCCAAGTGGGAGCATGATCTGATGGAATTGTACTATTTGTATGATCAGGAGCAGTCAGGGAAGGCCTCAAGGAGGGTGTGGTGTTGGGTGTGACAATAGAATTGGAATGGGGGAGGTTCTTGGTGGGTAGAATAGCTTTGGCACAGGAGCAGAGGTAGGGCAAAGTTCAGATGTGCATTTGGCATTGCCACAGGCAAGCAAACGCTAATCATGAGGAAGCAGGGCAGCTGGCAGGGGCTGAACAGCCCTGACAATGAAGGTCCAGCTGGCTGAGATTGGTGGGCAGATCACCCATGGGAGGCATCTTGCTGGTGGGAGGTCCACTCAGTGAGAAGAACCAAACCCTGGGCCCTCTAAGTTGGAGCCAGTCTAGCTGTCCAGAGTTTTCATTCAAACTCATCAACTTTTCAGCCCTTTGACTCAACAGACTTGTTTGCTCACTGCCACTTAAACATGGGTGTGACCACACCCTGATGGGCCCTGGGGGGATCCAAGAGGTAGAGAGGACACTATCTCTGCTTTCAGTCTTGTAGAAGACTTTGTAAGAACTTATCAAAACCAGTGGAGGAGTAGCAGAGGACAGTGACCTAGGACTAAATGAACTGCGGTTGGAACACAGGGAGGGCCAGAACCTCGGGGTTGGACAGATCCCAGAGAGCTTCAAGCAGGTAGGGCATGGGTTGAGTCCTGAACAGTGGGACATTTTTGCATAGGTTCAGAGCCCCAGAGAAGATACTCATTTTGGTAATGTAGGGACAGAAAGATCACTTCCTAGGGACCAGGGTTCTGTGCAATGTCAGGGGAGCAAGACAGATGGAATGGGGTCCTGTGAGAAGAAGGCTAAGGCTGCATATTGAGATGGGAGCCATGACCAGTTTTCTGAATGCAAGGGGAGTAGACACCAAGGACCAGAAGAATGTGCCCATCAGAAAACATTCACACATACCACACAAGAGAGAACCCTGACATCTGACTGTCCCATCCACCACTGGGTTTCTCAGCTACCAACTCTTTGGTCTGGTGTTCAAAAGAGGCATCTTTAGAATAAACGGTAAACTATATACAGGCATTCAGAGTAGGGATCAGCCACTCTGGGGAACAAAAATGCTCTGGTACTGGTATTCATCAACAGGAGTTTAATTTACCATTGGAGAAGGACATACACGTTTTCATAACAGTGCAGTATTTAAATGGCAGTTCAAGATTGCTGAAGAAGGAATATCGTCAAGGCAGGGAAGTGCAGCTAATATTTGTTTAGCTCTTGGTAGGCCCAGCATCCCCTCTGCGGCAGAAGCACAAACATGTAGGTGTCAGGTTATACTGTATATTCAAATGGCAGTGAGCAAAGCAATTGTGGAATCAGATAGATGATTGAGAAGTTGAAGAACTTGAATTAGGGCTGAACAGGGAGCGGGGTCGAAACCAGAGGCCCTTGAGAGAAAGACTAGGGAATTTCTTATTTGTTGGATTTTTTAGTTTATCCCCTTTGCCTTCATGTAGGCCTATCATTTTTATCCCCAGTTTACAAATGGCAGGGTGGAGGACCAGAGTTTAAGTTGACCACTAACTCTGGTTAGTGTTAGAGTGCGGTATTATGAGTCAGTGGGAAGTAACATTTGGAGTCAAAGAGCACTATCTCAGTGATTTAAATTAATTCCTCAATTTCAGTTTTTTTATCTTTAAAATGGGCGCATCTCAGGGTTAAATCCAATAAAAAACCCGAAGCACCCATTGTATCCTAGATACATGTTAAAACTTAGGATCATTTTCTTTGCCAAGTGGCTCTCTTGCTTCTGTTTGGACAGGAAATATGATCACGGTTCCTTCTTACAGGTCTGCTGTATTTCAGCTCCTGGGGTGCTATTCTGCATATGTTACTTCCTGTTGTCCTTGTACAGTTCTGTGAAGAGACTAGGAGGGCAGGTGAGAAAACTGATACCCAGGATTCAAAGTGATATGGTGAGTCAGACGGCAGACTGGTCTTGGAGCTCACATCTGTAGAAGTAGCCAGGGCTGCTGGATTAAAAGCCAGCATCACCTTGTATTTTAAAGAGATGTTATCCCATGAAAGTAAGACTGCAGGCTTTGGAATCGTATAAGCCCTGAATTTGATTGTGGATCTGGTAGAAAGAGTGTGGGCCCGTGAGCAAATTATTAACCTCTCTGGACTATTATTTCTACATCTGTAAAATGAGGACAGGTCTTCTGTATAGCAGGGCTGCTGTTCCGATTAAACTCATCATGCCTGTTGAGGTCATCAGTTACGCCCTCACTCCTGGCGAGTGTGGGCTTTCTTTGACTGCATGGAGGTCACAGGCACCAGGTGATTTTCGAGAGGTAGAGCTTGCCCTACGAACTTGGAAACTGGCCCGCCAGCGCTTTAATCTTTCCCCAGGGGCCCCAAGGCTCATGCTATTGTGTTGTGTTATTGGTTCCCAGAGGAGGCACTGTTTTTGAAGCTAGAGCTGAAACTGTTGGTTAAGGCAGTGTGCAGCTTCAGGCCTCAGGAGTTTGATTCTGCTTCTCTCCCTGTCGTGGGGATCCCTGAACACCGGGAGCTGCATTTGGCTCAGCCAGATGGAAGCCACGGCATGATCTATAAGGAGGTGGAAGGTACCAGCCCAGCCTTTGGAGGACTCTGGTTATCAGGTTGCGGAGATAAGGCTTAGCACCCAAGAATGTCAGAGCTGGAAGGGGGTCGCAGAGTTTATTTAAGTGCATCCCTTCATTCTACAGATGGGGTTTGGGAGACCCAGGGAGAAAAAGGAACGTGCCCAAGGCCACTAACTCCAGTTGGCAGAGCAGGGAATTGAGCCTGTAATTTGTACTAAACTCAGTCATTTTCCTCCATAAGACAGACTGGGAAGAAGAAAAAAGCCATACTCAAACAACATCAAACACACAAGTTAGCAGGTGCAAATTAAACTATTTGTATGTGCTTCCCATTGTATAGGGAGGTTGGGGAGGTTGGCCTCCAACCCCTGTCCCTCAGGCTTTTCTTGGGATCTATGAAGAGAGGCAGCAATTAGCCAAATACTAGCTTAGATGACACAGACTGGGGAGGAAATCACATTTACCAAAAAATTTGCACGTCCACCAAGGTGATCCCAGCATGTTCTTTCATAAATATCTTATTTAATCTTCAATTACTTCTCAAAGCAACCCTTGAGGTAGGCTTATAACCCAATTTCCAAATGAGACTTGAACAGTGTAAACCTATTTTCTAGGAACAGTTAGTAAATGGGAAAGAGAGGCTAAGTAATCCAAACATGTGACATCAGATCGGTGCTCCTTCCATTCTTCTTTTCAAGGGGGAAATGTGGCTTGGACACTGGCTGTCGGATCCTTACTTTGTGTGCTCCTTGTGCTCTGAAGTGTCTCGGAGATCCACGTGAAACCCAGTCCCTACCATTGTGGAGTTTCTGGTCTGGTGGGTGAGATAAATAAGTAAATGGAACATTGTAGTCCAGTTTGCCAAATGCTTGGATAGCAGAACGCCCAGGGAAGTGAGAGCAAGACCATCTATGAGTGTGAGAGATAGAGTGTGTGTGTGTGTGTGTGTGTGTGTGTGTGTGTGTACATGCTTGTGTATACACAAGGGGAAAAGAATGGAAAAGGAAGGTCTAGCCAGCCTTCATGAAGGATGTAAAAGTTGACCCAAATCCTGAGGATAATTTAGAGGTGACAATGTAGAGAAAGGAGAAAGGGCAGCCAGAAGAATTAGTAGGGAATCCCATGAAGCAGTGCAAATCAGGGGACTTTGGGGGAGCCGCAGCTCAGCAGAGACCATTGGTGAATGTGAGGGGTGCAGCACCTCAGGCAACACTGCTTGGAGGAGGCCATATGTGGTCAGGAAGCTACCACACAGGTACATGGTAGAAAGAAGCCACTGAATCTGACCTTCATTCTTTGCTGTGGGCCACTGGTGTGTTTGTAGGGCTAGAGAGCTGTGGTGCAGAGCTGCCCTTGCCCTCACTGATTGAGAGCTAGGTAAGGGTTGGGTCACTTGATCAGTTTATCAGTGTTTATGGAGCATTTACTTTGGGTATTTCTGCATCAGAAAGGATTTCAGGGATGCATCACTCAGAGTCATGAGCACCTTAGTCAAATGGCTTTTGGTGGCCTCTGACACAGTCTTTCATTCAGCATTTGCTCAGCGAATAACTTGGAGTGTTGCTCCATGGATCAGGGGCTGTGCTAGGCTCTGGGGATTCCATGGTGAGCCAAGCAGATACAACTCTTACCCTCAGGGGCTTACCATCTAGTGCGGCAGGAGACAGGGTACAGAGTTATAGCCGAGAGCGTCATGTGTGTTTATAAAATACTACAAATGCCAGTGAGGAAAAGCTTTATGCTCTAAAGACACAAAATAGGGACTCCTGATACAGTTGTGAAGCTCAGGGAAGTGCCATTTGACCCGGGCCTGAGTAATGAAGACCTTAACTCAAGGGGACAGGAGGAGGTTTCAAGGCTCATGCCAAATCTGTCAAATGGGAAGGGCCACTTCTGACTCCCCACCTAAATACCTTAGGTGACATAAAGAAAGAACACTCATCCACCCTCAAAACCAAAGTCAGACTGCAAATCTCCTGAAAGTATCTGAGAAGGGACTCTTACAGCTTTAGGCCAGTGAGCCTAGGTTGAAACACATTAGCTTCCCTATCTGTGTGTGAGGTAGAATTACTCTCCATCTTTTTACACCATTTGCCTACTAAGATTGGAAAATCCTAATTTCTGTCAACTAGAAAAATCAGCAGTCATCAGGTCTCCTGCATGAGCGACTTGAATAACACAGCATCCTTCCTACCGTCATTATACATAGTATCAAAGTCTATAGCTTTCAGGAAACAAGTGGACAAGATGGAAGGAGGGAGGTTTGGGAGGAGTGGAAGCAAGGCATTGACTTCTGGGCAGAGACAGCTCAAGTCCAGCTCTGAGGGAGATAGAAAGAGCCTTGTCACAGGGCCTAGTAGGCATTTCAGCTCTTCAGAGTTTCAGAGCATCTGGCAGAAGAAGCCCTCAGAGTCCAGCAAAATAGTCACAGGTAGATGTCTACTGTCAGTGGTGTTCTAGTAAATGCTTAATGCCTTATTCTCCAGGTTTGTTTTTAAGCTGCGATTTGTGGAGTTTGCTAATTCCTGTGGTGTAAACGCTCCTACCACAACAGGTTTTCAAGCTATCAGCCTGACCCCATTGCATGTGGAGTTGGGAAGAGAGATACAGGACAGGCTCTCAGGGGCTGCCTCTGGGCCACCGCTGTTACTGTTGGTGAGATTCCAAGATGATGGGGTCACTGATAATAGCCACAGCCCTAGAGGAGGAGGATTTGAGTGCCTTCCAGATGAATGGAACGTAGAGTCCAAAGCAGCCTGATGCTTTCTCTGTAGGTCAAGATTACTCTGTAGGACACTCTCCTCGTTGAGAACATGAGCAAAGAGAAAGAACCAACATGAGGCCTTAGAGCGAAAAATACCCAAGTAAGGTAAAAGGAACAGTATCGTGAAAATTAGTTATTACAACTGCAGAATAAGAATTTTAGGAAGATGCCAGACATCTACCACAGGAAGAAATGTGGCCCTGGTAGGCTAGGAGCACAAAGTAATGGAGGGAGGGGGCTGGGATGAAAAGGCATCAGAGTCAGCTGGAAGGAGGATGAATGAGGTAGAGAAAGAAGGCCGGGATACAAGCTGTGTAATAGCAGAGTGAAACATCCACAGGAAATCGAATTATGTTGCCATTATGGAGGGTAGTTTTAGGGTTTGTGCTCATTCCCATAATGCAAAATCAAGAAATGGAAATGTGAGAGAGAAAATGAGGGCAGTAGAGGACAAAGATGGGAGTCTAAAGTGAGGGTTATGGGGAAAAATTGAGAAAGAAGCCTGAGCCATTGAATAGAAGAAATATCTAAAGGAATGATCAAAGAGGATATTCCCAAACTAGGAAAAACCTGCCTCTGTAAATCCAAAAGTCTTGTCGTGTTGTGGGAAAAATAAAAGGAATGAGATCCGTGCTATACTCATTTTGTCATTAATAAAATTCTAATGTAATGGAAGGAAAATCTTCGACCATAACAGCATAAAACAAGTTGCCTACGAAGGAAACAGACCAGACTGGCCTCCATTTTCTCCTCTGTTACTTCAAATGTTAGAAGATGGTCTTCAGAGTTTTGAGGGGGAGAGGTCCTAGCCCAAGGATTATGCTTTTGCAGATAAAGACGGAAGAAGTGCCTTGTGGGGATTCCCAGAGCACAGAGCTGACTGAGGTGGGCTTCAGGGGAAGTGTTCTGGGGGAGTGGGGAAGGTCAGGAGTGAGGGGGAGGACCCTTCCCGTATTTGTGATTGTTTGCCTCTAAGACTGTATGGGGTGCAAGTGTTATATTTATTTTTACAAGGAGCATGTGGCTCTATTAAAAAAAAAAAAAGATGAAAGCTATAACCTACTAAGGTAGATCAGGAAGACATTTGTTCCATTTTGTTGATGAGACATAGCGGCTGAGAGAGTGCTTATGAAGGCTCCTACTTGACAGGATTAGATCCGGAATCCACATGTTTTGAGTTCTGTTGAATATGGCATGGGCTCTGCCAGTTCTACCATATTGTCTCTTTGGAAGGCAGCAGTCGGGCTGACGGATGGCCTGCGTGTGGGTGGTGCCCTGGGAGCAGAGCAGATGGGAGAGGTGGATGGTGGTGGGAGGCCATGCTGGTTTGTTCATTTCTTCTATTGGTCAACCAGCATTTCTTGAGGGTCCAGTATGTGCTGGGCACTGTGCTAGACATGGGGATTGCCGGCATGAAGAGAGGCTGTACTCATTTAGGTTTTGAGACACATCTAGCCAAGCAGGATTCCCCTGATCCCTCAGAGAAATAATTCTGAAGGTTCACACTGTCTAATTTGGAGTGCCCCCATAGGTCTGTGCCTGAGTAGGGTAAAGTTAGAGTCTTGAGTCTGGAAGAGCCCTCGCTTCATTCATTGCTTAGAGAAGTATGGAGTAAGGGACTCCAAGTGGCCTGTGTGACAGTCACTGTGAGTGGCAGAGCCAGGCAGGAGCAGCGGGCAAGTACCTGGACTCCTCCCGCCACGTTCTTTTCTAACTCACCACCCTGATTCTCACCCCTCTGTTCCATGGGACCTGCTGGGAGGTTATTTCCTTAGCAAGTCTGATTCCTCCTATCCCCTGCCACCAGGTCCTGCAGGCAGCCACGGAAGGGTTAATTTTAGCTGGACTGGGAGCCGGAGCCAAGTACAGAGTGTCCATTGTGCACCCGCCCCCTCCGCCCCCTTCGGAGGAGTCGCTGACTGCTGGAATGTGACAAGGCAAAAGGTTTTCACCTTGCATTGGCTTCCCTCCCCTGTGAGTGTGCAAGTGGGTGCTTGTGCTCACGCTCACATGTTGGCAGGGGTGCACCGCAGGAGAACTCTAAGTTGTCTCCCAGACTCACTGAAAAAAGTGAACTGTGAATTCGGGGTGTCAGGTACGTGCTGGGAAGAAGGCAAAGGAGGAACAACAGCTCTGTGCGCTGGTGAAGTAAACAGACAGGTTAGGTTTCTTTGCTCTTCACTTTTGAAAGCTTCTTTTTATTTTTTTTAAGGTGAGGGGTGCATGTGGACGTGGGGGGCTAGATTGTAATCCTCAGCATGGACCACGTGAATTTTGCAGAGGGTGCTTGGGCCGGCAGAGCTGCAGTGGGAGTCCTTAGGACCACAGGACTTGGACTAGCTGTCAGAGGGCTAATTCATTTTCTTTCAGAGAGAACTTGAAATCCTTCAAAGGCCCCGTCCTGCACTGGGTGCTGAAGGGAATGTAAGAGTTGTAAACCACATTTGGTCTCAGCCTAAGACTGAATTGCAATCGAGGAAGGAAAATAAAATTTGTGTACTCAGAACAGCAAGAAAACAATGCAAGACTAGTATTTAGTGGCAAGCTATGCAGCCGGGTGCAGTGTAAGACAGCCCAGGGCGTGGAGGCGGTGGTCCAGAGTTTATAAAATGCTGCCATGGAGAAGTGAAGACTTGGGCATTGACCTTGAAATATGGGAAGGCTTCGGGTCTGTTTGTTTGTTTGTTCATTCCCTCTTGTGACAGACGTTGGGAGAGGACCAACTGTATGCCAGTCATTGCGTGGATAGGGAGAGGGGGATATGGGAAAAGATTCTGTAAAAACACCAAGGGGGAAGACTTCTGTGTGTGTAATGCCACTGTGGGGACCGGTTTGATCTGAACAGGGAATGCGAGTCGGTGGCCAGTGAGTCCCAAGACTGGATTCTTAAGGTGAGACCAGTGTGCAGAGTCTGGAAGTGATGTGCTCCTGAACATTGGGATGATTTGAAAGTACATTACTGTTTGATCTCTGGCATTTATCATGTCATAGTCAGACTGCTCTGGTTGGGGTCCCTGTGCAGCAAGAATTGAATTTCTGCTGCGCCTCCTCCTGGTCTCCCTGCCTCTACTATCAGGTTCCCTTAATTCATCCCTTACACTACATGCTGGAATTATCTTCCTAAAGCGCAGCTTTGATAGTGCCCCTTTCCTGCTGACATCCCTTAAATGGCTTCCCATTACCTGTAAGATAAAATTCAGCTCATTAACATCGCAGGCAAGGATGTCCCTGATCTGGCTGTACCCTTTATCTCCAGCTTTACCTTTCACCGGTCCCTATTTCGTACAGCACCTCTTGGCTGAAAATCAGCAAGATGCTCTTTCCTGAGCATCACCCTGCAAGCTCCTGCCCCAGGCCTTGCCTTGTGCTGTCCCTTGTGTCTTCCTTCTTCCCACTCTACCTGTTGTTGAAGCCCTTGAAGGTCAAAGCCAGATTCTGTGCTTCCCTGGAAGCCCTTCATATGCTTTCCCCCCGATTTATCTCTACTTTGCCCAAGTAGCAAACGTTTTTCTTTCCTTTGTTTCTCTCCTTTACTATGGCTCATGTAAATATCTGATCTGTTTCAGTCATTTTCCAGATCCCTCTTCAAGAATATAAGCTCCCTGAGGAAAGAGACTGTATTTGTCTTGTTATGTTAGGATCTTGACTGGAAGAGCACCGAAAAACAGATTGTTGTGTTTTCGTGGTTGGCGAACCTCTTATGACTTGAGCTTTAAGTTTTGGGACATGGTCTTCTACATCAGTTGGTTAACGATTTCTACCTTCAAACCTAAGGAACTCCGAAGGGAGCCTTTTTTTGAATGGTAGATACTGTCTTCATAATATGCCCATTTCACACTGCTATCCATTCCCCTGAAGCTAGATTTCATCATCTCTTTTTCATCACAGAACCTGCATTAGTCATTCAAAGTTCCAAATGGATTTCATTTAGGAACTTTTAGTGGAGAACTTGCCTCACTCTTTCCCTGACACAAGGATCGTTTCATCGTACATACCTGGGAATTAAAAGGTAATGTTGAAGATTCCTTCCAGGGGAAGTAAACCACCAGGCACTACCATAAAGCATGGTTTGCAGTTCAGATGGATTCGGGGTACAAGCCGAGAAAGATCTGTTGGACAATAGTTGCTTGACAAATAGGAACACATTCTAAGGTATGCGGATGTCTCCTCCACCAGCTAGTATGGTGCTCGATGCCAAAATGAACGTTGACTTGAATCTGACTTTTTAAAAATTATATAAAGTTTTGGGGAGGTAGGCAGACCAGTCTAGATGAGACAAATAATCTTATAAGTAAAAGAATCTTCAGTTGTCATTGGGTCTCATTGCCCCTCCCTGCCCATAAGTGGGACTTGGTCCCTTTTATAGCCTGGGGCACAGGTGGCTGTTCAGTCTTCATGTGGCAGATTCAGGGAAGATGCTCTTACTCTCACTCTGTCAGCCTCTTCTCTTCTAGAAATGCTGCGTTCACTGGGTTTTCCCCTAAGAGGAAGCAGTTGTAAATGTGTCTTTCGGCAGGGCCGACCAGTTTCCAGAAGCCAAATATGCGCCTGGGTTCCTCTGGGGAGCAGGTTCACGTTGAAACCCTGGCCGCCTTGCTGGCTGGCTTCCTCACAGGATGTCAGCTGAAAATGTCCTGATTCCAGAGGGAGAAAATACATGCCCAGTCTCCAGGCTTTGTTTTCGGCTGTTCTGAGTGTGCCTTTGCAGTTGTTGGGCATTTTCTGGCCGGCACAGGTGTTGGTTAATACCTTATATGTTGCTGGGCTCCAAGGTAGAAACTGAAGGTGTGTGGTGGCAATGTCTTCTGCTGGGAAACCTCAGCATTTTGAGCCACTTAAGAAGGCTTGAGTGTGATCTCACTTTTAGCCTAGGGGTGGAAGGAGATGAAGTATTGAAGTTTTGTGTGGCCCCAGGGATCTCAATTTTCTCTTGAGGATGAGCATTGAGCTTCCTTTGGGGCTTTGAAGATGATGAGTCTGAAATTGGGACTAATGGGACATGTGGTGAGTAAGGGTGAGGGGTAGTTTAGCTTGTCCTGTGATGGTCTGACCTGACTGATGTTTCTAGTTTCCTCTGGGAGGAAGGCAGAATCAAAGCTCCCGAGTTGGAGGGGTGGAGAGGTGGGGAGAACCATTCCTGACATTTCCAAAGGACTGTGAAATGCTCCCTCCCTCCCTCTCTTTTCTCTTTTTTGTTGTCACACAGACAGAATGCTACTTCGTTTAAGGACCAGAAAGGGAATGAACACCGTCTTGAATGGCTATTTTTATCTAAATAATTGATCATGATTAAGTATCTTTTGTGTGGACAGAAAAATTTTTAGCGATTGTTTTGCATTAATCACAGCATTCGAACTGATTCTCCACTGAACTCTTTATGTTTTCCTCTTTTAAGCCTGCATCTAAGCTCTGCGTTTGTTTTAAGAAATAAAGATAATTTGTGTAATTGAAATAATTTAGCATGAAAAATGATAAAGAAAGAATGGTCGGGAGGTTAGCTAAGTGTGCTTCCACCAAGATGATGGAGGGCTTCACCCGGCATCTCTGGGGCGGGGGAGGTGGGGGGGTTGTGTTCAGTTTGCAAACTGTTCTTCACGTGTGAGAGGGAAGTGGTGCAAGAAGTCAGCCCAGTCCCGTTCCCACAGACCTGCCTCAACACTTCAGACTTCCCTTTCGTCATGGTTGGTTTTGATGGTGACTCAGCTCGCTGTGGCTTCAGTATAAAAAACTTCGAGCTTGTTATTGGACTGGAGGACTGGCTTCTCTTATCTTTATTCTTGGGCCCACAGCCATAAAAATTAACAATTCAATGAAGGGCTGTGTGTGTGTGTGTGTGTGTGTGTGTGTGTGTGTGTGTCTGCCTCCCTCCCTGCCAATAGAATCCAATTTGGGGATATGCATTTTTTTTTCTTTTTCTGATGGCCATAGATTAGAGGGAAGGGGCTTCTGGAACTTAGATTGAGTTCCTTTTGAGGTCATTTTCCTTCCTGCCATGACTAATTATCTCTCTGCTTCTCAGTTGCAGATCTGACCTCTTCTGAACACGTGGCCGTGTCTCCATCCCTGGGACTCTGAACCCAGCAGCTGGACCACTTTGTCCTTGGGATTTTGGGTGTCCTTTCTTCTTACCTTTCCCCTTTCCTTTCTTCCCTCCCACCTCCTGAGAACTCCTGAAGACTGTAGGATTGTCATGGAGTCTAGGGAAATCTTAAGCAGCTCCCGGCAAAGGGGGGACGAGTCGGAATTCCTGCCTGTCTCCTCGGCCAAGCCCCCAACTGCCCCTGGCTGTGCAGGAGAACCTTTGCTCTCTGCTCCAGGAACTGGGAAGGGGATCCCAGTGGGTGGAGAACGCATGGAGCCAGAGGAAGAGGATGAACTGGGCTCAGGGCGGGATGTGGATTCCAACTCAAATGCAGACAGCGAGAAATGGGTTGCAGGAGATGGCCTGGAAGAACAGGAATTTTCTATCAAGGAGGCAAACTTCACAGAGGGCAGTCTGAAGCTGAAGATTCAGACCACCAAGCGGGCTAAGAAACCCCCAAAGAATCTGGAGAACTATATATGCCCACCTGAGATCAAGATCACCATTAAGCAATCTGGTGACCAGAAGGTGTCCCGTGCTGGGAAAAATAGCAAAGCCACAAAGGAGGAGGAACGAAGCCACTCCAAAAAGAAGGTAGGGAGCCCTGTTTTGTAGTTTGTTGTTGTTGTTTTGTTTGTTTATTCATTTTTGCCATTCTCCCTCCAACTGTTAAAGGTCTGTGTGCTTCTTACTTATTTATTTCGGAATTATCAATTTCTTTGTTGGAATCCTCAATGCCCTCCAGGAGAAATGCCTCTGATATCTTGGTGTAGTTTCTAATTTATTATTATCTTCTACCCATATGAAAATCAGTAGGTACTGGAATGATAATTCTGGAGCATTCCTATGTATTGTGTAGCTGCCAAGGGACTGGGTCAGACTTGGCTAAGCTGTGACAAAATATTTGCATCTTTTCATGGAGTTAACAGTGGGATGATAAAAGTTTTTGGTCAGTCACGACAGTCACGGACCTATATAACCTCCTTTTGGTCTCAGTTACCACTGTACGTCTTTCTAAAACAGGCAGGTCACTCTCTGGACTGAGGAAGCCATCTTCATAGTGATTTGGGCTGTTGGAAGGCTCAGAGATTATTGCTCTGAAAACACTGGTGAGCCCTAGGAGCTCAAGCTGGAGAAAGAAGAAGGGGCAGGGGACTGACCCGAATCTTTGTGTAACACAGTGTAGATTTTTAAAGATTGGGTGTTGAATGACCTTGGTTGGCTGTCACTCTCCTCCTGAAAGTCAAATAGGTGGCAAGCTGCTCTCTAGATGATTACTGGTGTCATTTGGCTGGGAATGAATGGGTCCAGATTGCATTGTATTTATATCACAGGGTGTTACAGTGACCTCCCCTCTTGGGAGTGGTATGACACCCAGCTGTGATAGCAGGGGATGGCCCTAGTCTGGGCAGTGTTTGTCCCCAAAACTCTCTGGGGCTCATGAATGCCTCTGAAAGGAGCGCTGTTGTCTTCAGAGGTTTTGGGTTCAGGGTGGTAAGTTCATCAGCATCTTTGTAACGTTCCCCCACATCTTATTTATTTGGGCTCTAGACATGATGGATTAGCTAAAAATAGCACATATGAATGACCCTCTCTCCTTTCTGACTCAGAGAATCTGTGACGTTTCTGTTACTAGTGGTTTTTGAGCTTCTCAGTAGTCGCTATCAATAGAACTGCTGGGAATCTTGTTCTTTCTTTGGTGTGGGGCTTGTGTCCTTCCTCATGCCAAGTGTTTTGGGCTGATGTGTTGCATTTAAAACCCAAAGACTTGGACGAGAAGAGATTTCCTAGGGTGACCAGTGCCTTCCAGTTTGCTCAGACTATCCCAGTTTTAAAACCCAAGGTCTTGCATACAGGAGCCCCTTCAGTCTTGGGCAAGCCGGGATAACTAGTCATCTTATTTTAACATTTGGAACACGTAGTAATTTTTAGAAGCTAGCTTGTTTTTACAGGGCATAGAGGTAGGGCTTTCCCTCGCCTGTCCTCGTGACAAGTTGCGGTGATTTCTGGGGTCTCTGTCATAAAACCAAAGATTATCTAGATGCTTGTGGAAACTTCGGAAATTCTTGCAAGAGAATGCAACTGTTCAAATTAGGCTCCTTAGAAAGTGAGGCTTTGCTTTGGAGTTTGGTCTCTTCAGCTTTGAAAATGAGTATCTTTGTCTCTGGCCACTGAGATGGCCAGTTCTTTGTGTATTGTTGGATTTTTGTGTGGGTGGCTAGTCTTGAAAACTGTGGTAACTGTTTTCCCTCCATCCCCCTCACTGCCAGGACTTGAGCAACAACCCACAGTTTGGGGTGTGCAAACTCAAATTCATTACCCTAGAAAGGGCTACCTTGTCCTGATCAGGTATGAATTTACATACAGCCACAGGACTGTTGCCAAAGGTAACCTTCTGCCTGTTGGAATGCCCCAGAATAAAACTCTGGATTTTATGACAGAGGGATGATTTCAAAGCTACAGTGTGCAATATCTGAAATTCTCAAGCTTGTCATCCTCACCCGAAAAGCTGGATGCTCTTTGTGTGCTTTATTGGAAAGAGGTGAAATCACTTCTTTGAATGGGTGACTTACCAAGTAAGTGTTTCTAAGTCTTAGAAATTGGAAAGGACAGAAAGGAAGGGGAAGGACTGAAATTCAGCTCACAGTGCTGCGTTATGCTGACACTGTGCTGGGAGGATCTACAAAAATTTTAAATTCCTAAGAGCTTTTTTCACACTGTACCTCTCCATCCTTCCTACCTTTATTTATGCCTGCAGCTGTTACTTTCCAGAAATGAATGCATGAAGTTATCAGTACTGAGCTTTAATCACTTGATAGATGGTAGAAACATTCTCTGATCCCTATTGGATCAGAGTGTTAACTTTATTACTCTGCGGAGTTCCTTTTGGTTTGAAAAGAGGGATTTAGCAAAAGCCAAACTTGAGGTGGAGAAGTAGAAACCTTGCTTGCTCTTTCAGTGCTGTGAACTTGGAGAATTTACTTATTTCTATGAATGTGAAATATGTGATCAGTAACTTGAGATGTGGGCAAGGATGAATCTGGTATTTGGTAAGCAGCAGATGAGTGGTCTGACTCTACAATCTAGTCTTCTGGATTTTTTTTTAAGTACTCTACCTGCAGCGTGGGCCTTGAACTCATCACTCTGAGATTAAGAGTCTCATGCTCTACTGACTGAGCCAGCCAGGTGCCCCCCCACCCTGGCTTTTTTTAATGAGGCAAGCCACTCATTGAAGAAGTGTGGATGGAGTGGCCCCTGAGACTCAGGTCCTATGTTGGGAGCCAGGAGGGAGGCTCTGTTGAGCTGATCCTTGAGTTGGTAGAGATGCCCGCTTGGGAATCACCTGAAAATATGTGCTGACTTAGAGCAGGGGTCGGCAAACTAGTCTGTGGGCCAAATCTAGCTCCTGGTCTGTTTTTATACAGCCCACAGGCAAAGAATGGTTGGAAAAAAATCAAAGAATAATATTTTGTAACATGTGAAAATTATATGAAATTTAAATTTCAGTGTCCCTAAATACAGTTCTGTTGGACTGGAGCCACATCCACTTGTTTACATTTTGTCTGTGACTGCTTTTGCGCTCAGACAGCGGAGTGGTTGTGACAGAGACTGGATGTCCCACAAAGCTTAAACTATGTTCTCTCTGGCCCGTACCAAAAAGGAAAAAAAAAATGTTGACCCTTGATTTAGGGACAGGACATAGAGTTTCAGGATAACAAGGATTTTGTTTGGCTTTGTTTCTCATGATTCTTCCTCCAAACTTGGAGGCTGGGGGGAAATTGGGTGTTACATCATTATGTGCTTTTTTTTTTTTTTCCCCCAGACCAATTAATTTTGTTCAGCTCATTGTTTGACAGCCTTAGGCAAAGACAGCTCATACTGGATCCCAAATGATTTTCTTTTTCATTGGTTTTTGTAAAAAGCACACTCCTTGGGATAATGATAGCTTTCCTTACATATCACAGCTAGTGTTTCACTAGGCTAAGTGTATTTCTGCGTGTTCTGCTACTTTGGGGTGAAAGTGTCTACATGTGGCATCCTCTAGAGCTTCATTCCAAGTTTCAAACTTGACACCAATCCTCCAGATCGGAGAGAGCCATTATAGATGTCCAGGCAACATGGCCCCGTGAGCGGTAGGATGGTAGGAGGAGACCCGTGAGGATACCCCTTCACTGGCTCAAGGATGGGTGGACTCTTTCTAACCAGGGGCTAGGTCCCCTCTCTTCCACATGAAATTAGGACGGCCCTTGAAATGCTCCATGGAAGTGGGTTTATGATGAATGAATTTACGTGGGGTGAAAGAGCCACATTTGGTGAGAAGTGGAGGCTGAGAAGAGCATTCAGAACCTATTCCAGGGCCCCAGAATCGTCCTTTGAATGGACCTGCTTTGCAGATGGACTCAGTAAAGGCAGCTCCTTCCTTACCACAATACCAGCATTGTTGCAATGTTAGACTTAGCCAGGCAAGTGCTGAAGTAACATAAGCTGCATGTAGTTCCCTTCTAGGTCACTCAGTCAAAACAATAGAAAACACAAGCCGGAATCTCTAGAAGCAAGTTCAAGTACAGCACGTGAGCATAGAATGTTCCACAGTGACAGGTTTTGGAAAGGCTCTCAGCTAGACAGAGCTTAGCAGCTCTCCTCTTTCCTGAGGACTTCCCATAGGAGTCAGGGACACCCGTAGCTTGAGAAGGAGAGGGGACTCCCTTTGGTGACCCAGGCTGGGAGATGCGGGTGGTAATCTGCACCAACTGGCTTGGTGGCTTTGCATCTGGAATATAACCTTGTTGAAGCCCCAGTTTCTTTATCTGTCAAGTAGAGATGCTAATTTCCACATGATATAACTCAGTGGAAGATTTTAGGGAAAATGTGTAATTGACAGAGCACACATCGTAATAAACAGTTTGGATCTGTGGGTCTGTGTGGCAGGCCCTCTGCTAGCTATTTTGTATGGACTCACCTTCACTGTTTGTCCTTCCAACAGTCCTGCCAGGCAGATATTACCCACTTACAGATGAGAAAGTCGAGGCTCATTTGCTTCAAAAAAGTAGGAACCCAAGTGGGTAGGGTTGGTCTTTGAAGCCAGTTCTTCTATACACCAAGGCCAAGGCTATATTCTAGTCCCAAAGTGACCACACTCTAAAAGACCACTGGAAGGTAAGGATCTAAGTACTGGGACATTTCTTGCACAGCTTCCATATTAGTTAGGGTGACAGAATCATCATCTGGTATATCGTCCTTAATTCCGAGTGTTCCAGGATGTTGGAGAGAACAATTCAAAGCCTCATGAGTTTAAGTCTTATTTTTTGTTTTTCCTTTGTTCTGCTTTTGACCAAAATACAACTTCTGTTTCATTTCTTTGGATTTAGTTTTTCCTTTTCCCAGCTTCATCAGGAGAACCTCTTTCCTCCAACAGCAAGGACTTTAACCTTATATCCACCTGTGACCCGCTGTGGTCCCAGAAACATGCTTGGGATTTGTTCTTGGCAATCCCCCCCCCTACACCATCTTCATATGTCTGTGGGACACTAGCATTCGGCTCTGAGCACTTCTGACCCTCTCTTAGGAAGTTCAGTAAGTTGGGCATTCATTTACTCATTCTTTAAATAGTATTTTTTTTTTTTTGTACCAAACACAAAGTTTGGATGTAGATGGGAAGCAAGGTTGGCATCAGATTGCGGGGAGTGATGAACGTCAAATAAGTAACTGGGTTTGCATTCAAGTTGGTAAGTGATGGGAATGCTCAGTGGACTTTGAACTGGGGCAAGGGAAGCGTTGGGGGCTCAGGGAACATAATGACAGTGATTCAGGACAGAAAAACTTAACGCGGAGCCTTTAGGTAACACTAATGTTGTGAGGGTTCTCTTTTTTCCATAGGGTGCTGAGAGGCACGTTTCTCTCTCAAGCCTCTGTGGTGATGGCATTTTGGGGTATTAGGTAGTTGGAAGCGGGTATGGGGAAGGGAAAGAAGGTAGCTCAGAATGCCTGATAGCTGACCGCCATGCCCATCATCTCCTCCACTCTGGCAGTGGCCCTGGGCATCCAGCAGAGAGCCTTCCACCCTCTTTGTGACTCAGGTGTCTTTTCCTTGCCATCATTTTGCCCAGCAGCCTCTCTGTTCGCTCCTATGTACATCACTTGACTGTGGGCTTGCCCTCCCTTCTTCTGGGGTGAGAAGGTGGTCTTTTCAAATTCTGGGGCTATGAGCTTCTTCCCTCCAACAGGACCCTCAACCTGATAGGAGAGCAGGGCTTGCCAGCTTTTCTTCACATGAGGCTGAATTTCCCTTCTTGCTTAATTTTATGTTTTCTCTCCATAGATTTTTTTTTTTTTTAAGGAGCACATTCCTATTTATTCATCAGTGTGCCTGAAAATTCTCTTTCCTGATAGGTTTCTCTCTAGTTATTTTATAGCTAAAAGCTGCATGAAGGGTGGTGAGTGACCCTCCCCACCGAGTATTTGTCTCCAAGAGGCAACAGGTGGCATTTGACACCTGGAGCTGAACATGTAGGGGACGGAACATTGGACTTGGGAGCAGGAGCCCTGGACACTAACTCTGTCTCTGTCACTAACAATTTCGGCAACATTGGTTCACCTTCCCAAGTCTCAGTTTCTCCATGTAAAAAAAAAGAAAAAAGAAAAAAAAAAGGAAGAAGGAAAGAAAGAAAAGAATGAACCTAAACCAACTTCTTACCTCTGCAGTCTTACTTCTGTTTAAAACCTGGAACTTTAAGAGCCATTCTGCCAGATGGGGCAAGTCTTTCTCTTTAACAAAACTAGTTACTATAAACAAAAAATTTGACCTCTCTTTGGACCCGCTGTTCCGTCATCAGATTATTTCCTTTCTGCCCCAGTGTCACAAGACCCATGATCGTGGGAGCAAGTGTCGGAGTTGAGTTTAGAAAGTGGTGAGATTTACCAAACTTGTGTTCCATGACTGTATTCTGGGAAACTTTGGTTCTTCCTTCCCTTTTAATATTTTTCTTTTTTGCTCCTCTGTATTTGGGATTCTCTGGGGGTTTAAAGCACCATGCTGGCTTTTTCCCTCTTGGTTGTGACATTCCCTTGGTAGTCAGTCTCACTTTGGACATCCCCAAGGAACATTCTTCAGTGAACGCCATGCTATTGCAGAGAACCTGGCAGTCTTTAGCAGGGAAAGTGTGTTCTGTTCTGATGAAGAGCCATTCACTCCCTGAAATAAGGAATAAGGGATCTGTTAGCAAGAGTTCCTGCCCCAAGAGTAGATTGGAGGTTAGATCCCCTGTATCATGGACCGGGTTCTCTCTGTCTTTGGAGGAGGAGAACCAGGCTCTGTCTGACCTGAAGCGAATTACTTAACCTCTTGAAACTAGAACCCGGTTATGTGAAAATCAGGGGTAATAGCAGCACACTTCCTCGTTGGTGTCTTGTGGAGATGGAAGGGCCTGTGGGCGCTTAGCACAGCCTCTCTCAGTATGCCTTACCTGGACTAGTGTCCACCTCACTGGGGATACCCAAAGGACCTTCCTCAGTGACCTACAGTGGTTCTGGGCCTCTGGGGGGGGGGACTGTCTCAGAAGCCCCCGTTTCTCTAGGCTGATTCTGCTTTCATAGGGCCACAGGCTGTGTTGAATTGTGCTTGCTGGCCAGCCGTGCCACTGTCTCGTTTCTGATCCCTCCACGAGCATCAAGCTGATAGAGCAGATCACCAGTGGGTTGGTTGGTGTTTTTTTGTTTGTTTGTTTGTTTTGTTTTGGTCGTGGTGGGGATTGCTATGGGGATTTATTTAGAGATGGTTCAAAGGTCTTTCATCTCTGTGATCATTTATCTGCTGAACCAGGACTGCTACTGAGCTCAAAGCTTGACTCAAAATGAAAGTGTTAAAGCTGTATCCTAAGAACAACCAAGTGGGGTTCAGTGGGCGCTGCCTTCTCCCCTGGCTGCTTTTCCAGCATTTGCAGAGTCTCCCCCTTCTTCATCACTGCGATTTCACATCCTCAGAAAGTTCTCTCAGAGCTGTATTTCCGGTTGATCTTCAGTTACATTGCCTTTTTTTTTTTTTTTTTTTTTTTTAATTTTTAATAGAAGGCGAGAGAAGCAATCCGTTTTGGGTCTGCTCTACCCTGTCCTTTGATTCTTCTGATTCCTGCAACTTTAAGTTCAAACGTCCTGCCTTCAAAGCACTGCATGTGGGATGTCCTAGGCCATCCCAGGATGTCCCCCGCCTGCTTGCCTTGTGTGTGAGACACAAGTGGCTTTGGTCAGGAAGTCATTGGGCCTGGGCAAGGGCATAGGCCAAGAGCCCAGGGATGTGGTGGGAAGGTTCTCAGAGCCTGGGCCCAAGGCCTTGGTTCAGGCTCCTGACTGCATTATGTATAGAAAACAAACAGCATGAGCCAATGAAGTCTCATGTTGTCGGGGCTAGGGGGTGGGGGGGTCTCTTTATGCACAATAAACTAAACATTCGGTGTGATCATTTGCACATGGCCAAACTGCTTTGAGGAAGGGGCTTCAACAGGAATGGTCTTCGGGGTGACCTAACTTGGAAGGTGGCCATTGAGGCTCTGGGGGACCCCATCTGCCCTGCACCCTCAGAGAGGAACCAGTGGCCAGAGGTAGAGGCTGCCAGTGGGGAGGGCAGAAGTGCAGTGGAGCCTGGTGCCCAGGAGGTGCACAGAGAGACGCAGCACGCACACACCCGCGTGGACCCCCAGTCATACCCAGCATGTGCCAGAGTCTGAATTAGAGGCCCCGGCGAGTGAAGCGCTGAGCCCTGCGTGCGAACGGAGGCCACCGTCTGAGCGTGTCAGAACACGGCAGCTGGAGCTCTGTGTCCTGGGCAGGTTCGGGCCACAGACGTCCTCGGGCTTCTGCCAGCTTTCCATCGTATTCCAGGGAACTTGCCCTCCGAAGGCCAGGGGCCTCCCTGTATACCTGAAGCGTGCTTTTCTCTCTAAAGTTTGTCTTTTTCTTCCTGCTTACCCCTCCCTCCGGGGCCGACTTCCCTCACCTCCCCACCAGCCTATGACCTCACCAGGGGAAACAATGGAAGCCTTTATTTGCTCTGAAAAGTCCAGGCAGTTCCCATCTTGCTACCTGGCCTGGGAGGCCGTTTGATAACCATCATTAGTATCAAATGCAGGTTGCTTCAGTGTATTTTCTAGACCTTGTTTATTGTGTTTTTCCCCAGACCATCTTCTTTGCCTCCCACATGTTTCTAGCCAGACTCACAGTGGGGAGTAAGAAGTAGGGAAGGGGGTGAGAATTCTGGAAGACAGACAGCAGCTCTGTCCCTCAAGGGGCACCACCACACCTGGCCAATAAGAGGTCTTCATTTGCAAATACAGACGTGCCCGGGAGTGAGGACAACGTTTTACTCTGAGTCAGTCGGTTCATTGGCATAGTCCTATGAGTGGGAGCTCAGCTCAGGCTTGCAGCATTTTCCCTGACAGACTAGACCCCCAGAGAACTACCCAGAGGGAGTGGCTTCTCATGGGGATCATGGGTGTAGCTAAAGGGAATCTATTTTTAACATTTAGTGGGAATTTCCATGTTTCCATCCTGTCCTTTTCAGCCAGCGAGGGGAGGAAAACCAAGGTATATGGGTGTGTGGCTCTTCCTTGTACCTTAGGTTCTGAACTTCCCTGTCTTCTTGCCGGATGGCTGCCATTGGATGGATAGCACCATGCTGGCATTTGAATGCTGGTGAGCCATGAAGGAAGCCAAGACTGGGAGATCCAGAAAGGGTCTGAGACTTGGGGTTGAATCCATTGAGGAGGACATGGGTTGGAATTTAGCACCAGCTCAGGGAGCCGGGGAAGGCTGAGCACAGAAGTTGTAGGTCAGAAGAAAAGAAGGGATCCATGGTTGGGTCACCCTTCAGAATCACAGAATTCACTGAGAGTCAGAAGAGCCTCTGAATATTTCCATTCAACCTCCCTCCTAGACAAACAAAAGATACCTTCTGAAATCCCTCACGGACTGTTATTTGGAAGTTGCTCTATGGCCCTCAGGGAAGAGACTTGGTATCTCTTGAGGCAGTCCTGGGTTTAGGAGAGCTCTTTCTTATGTTGCACTGAAGTCATCCTTTTAAAGCTTAACTACTTCCAGTTCCTCAAACTGTTCCTTGGAGTCCATGGTTTCCTGGTGCTGAACCACCTTGGTTTCTATACTAGGAATGCTGGTTTGTCATTGTTTCTCCCAAAAGGTATAGATGGGGAGGTGGGCCCTCACAGAACAGAGTTTAGGATCAGGAGGTCGTCTGCCCTTGCAGAACACCAGGGGATTGGACCTCCTCTGCTCCAGGACCCTGGGCTGTCCCAGCTTTTTGGCAGCTTCCTCATTGTATACACTAAACTCAAGGTCAGGGAAACTCTCCAATTTAAATTTGCCTTATGCTACTCTTGCTGTTCTAAATTATCACATCCTACATTCAGTGAATTTTTTGGAACAAAGTTCAGGTATTTGCATTCTTCTTCTTCTTATCTCTTTGTGCAGAGTTCTAGACAGAGATGTGAATCAAGTGGTAGTCAGGTGGTCTTATATGCGTCTGTGGACCCTATAGAAGGCACAGAAATAAGACAACTTTGAAATGTAGATGGCCATCTCACTCAGAATTCCTCTTCTATGGTTTCTCCAGTGGGATAACTCTAGACCACACTCCACCATCCGTGAATGGCCAACAGAAAGGGTTGTTAAACGTGTGCTATGGTGCTCGCTTCGGCAGCACATATACTAAAACGTGTGCTATGAAAAGTAAAGCATTTTCTTCCCAGCTATTGTGTAAGCTCTCTGAGGACAGGCATTATATCTTTTAATACAATATTCACTTATTTTATTTCCCCAGCCTGGATATTCAACATATTCTTGTTAGCTCTGTGCCAATGAAAGTGATTCTACGGAGGACACTCTTCTCTATCAAAACACCTTCTCCCTAGTTAGCCTAATGTATTTTGCATTGGTGCCTTAGAAACATCTGGGATCTTGCGTCATGCTGCCTTTTTTTGTGCACTCGTCCTGATATACTGTAGCAGAGCTGAGGCATCTAAATTCTATACGAATCTATAGAGTTGTATGGTGTGTTCACCCTAAGCTCTGTGTGAGGTATAGCAAGACCTTATTAGAATCGATCTCAGGGCATTTAGGGAAAAACCCTAAAGGGCAGTGTAATAAACTATCAAAATATCTGTTGTAGATAGTACAGAGTATGAAAAATCAGGAGCAACTGTCACACCTGCCCAGCACCTTTACAGAGCGTTTGCATTTGCGAAACTGTTGCCTCTTTCTGGTTTGTTCTTAAGGATGGTTCTGTTCTTGGGATCGCTATTGTTCCTCCCCGTTCTATAGATTGAGAAAGGGTCTTGGAGGGTTTTTAAATGGCTTGCCCAGAGCTTACAGGTAATTACCAAAGGGGAGCTGGGGTGAGGGGAGCCTCAAACCCTAATCAGACCCTCAAGTCTCCTGATCTGCAGCAGTAGGAAGTGGTCTTTGATAGACACGCTCTAGCTGGTCTGCTGAGACATCGTCCAGGAGAAAATGATTGAGTCTTGTGCCATCCACCTGCTTCTTCCCGCTGCCCACCCCTGGCCGAGGCTGTGCGTGAACTTGGGCCTTGTGGCATCTTCCCAGACATGTACAGCCCCTTTCTCGACTGCCCACAGCCTTCTCCCCACTGGAAGACACAGCAGGGCGCCCCAGCACTGAGATGAGGTAGAAAGTGATGGCCGGCAGCACGGCCCGGGCTGTGGGAAAATAGGCTCACCGCGACCCAGGCAAGAAGTCATGGACAGTGTGCTGGAAAGTGTCCCCGCTCAGACTGAAAATGCAGGATGGACACAGAGCCCCTCCGAAACTAGACTCTGGGAGCACTTTTGGGCCTGAGAAATGAAAGGAGGGTGGCTACCCCATAGCAGAGGTTCTGGGTCCGAAACCCTATTTGGCCTTTAATGGATGAATCCCTGTTTTCTCATCTTTAAAAAAAGGGATTAGTACTGTCTCTCTTCCTTCCACATCGCTTTGAAAATCAGCCGAGCAAATGCTTCTGAAATGTTAAAAGTACAGTGGAAATTCGAGGTGCTCTTCTGTGGAACTGCCCTGTCGTCGATTCCGAGCAAACTATAGTCTCTAATTAAACTTTTTCCATGACTCCCTCCAGTATCCCCTCCGTGCCGGGCCTCTTTCTTCCCCTGCTTTGAATAAAGCCCCCAGACGTGGCGGTGATGAACAGCAGCTGCGGGCCGGACTCGGTCAGCGGCCCAGTCCAGATATCCGCCACATGGTGTAATTGCCCTTTGTGAAATTCCGGGGTGAGAGGTCAGCCCTCTTTGCCCATCTTTGTCACTTCTCAGTCATCTGTATCCTGGTGGTATCCTTCCCCGACCCCTCCTCCCCCCGCTTCTCCTGGAGCCCAGGAAAAAACCATCTGCTGAGTTGGCTTTCAGAAGATTTTTTTTTAAAATACCAATTTCCCTTTGTTCCGAGGCAACCTCCAATCAGAGCCGGGGTCTGCTGGGTTTGGCGAAAGGCTGGTATTGTGTTTCGTGCTCCCGGAGGAAAGGTTGTCCACTTGCTTTTCTTTTTGATTCGATTCCCTGCCATTCTGCTGGGGAGTCAGGGGTTGCAGCTGCCGCTGTCAGCTGTAAATAGGGGACCCCCTTGTTTAAGAACCTACACGTTAATCCTTTGGCAGGGGGAGGGAAAAACAACAACAGAAAACAGTAACAAAACAGACAAGAAAATGAAAACCAGCGCTAACAGAGGTCTTTCTCCCTGTTCCCGCCTCATCCCGTAAGTCACACAAAATCCTACTAGCTGCTTAACCTCGGGCCTTGCTGTCGTTGAGGTTTCCTTGAAGAGTTTTTGGTGTCTGGCCTCTTCTGTTTCCTGATTTCTTGCTGAAGAATATGCCCTGCCCATGAGCGGCAGAGGAGAGTCTTTCTTTTATGGAAAACCTGCATCACAGGGAAAGGCCACTGGCGTCATGGGCTACTTTCCTGGGCATGACGGTGGCTACTGTTTCGGTCCTTGGAGTAGCTGGGAACTTTGCTAAGCATTTGACATATATTGTCTGCTAAGGTCTCCCCATAACTACAGTGGAGATGTTGTTATCCCCATTTTACAGACGTATAAACTGAGGCACAGAGCCCTCCGGTCACTCGCCTCAGGTCTGAGAAAGGAAGCGGTGATCACGGTGTGCCCACCCTCTGAGCTGCAAGGCAGCTGGTCCGTGGTGGCTAGCGTGGTGCCTGGGCAGACTGAACTTGCCCCGGGCGCCAGAGGTCCTCGGCTCCAGAGCCTGCCTTCCAGAACACCTCTGGGGGAGGTGTTTTCTCTATGCTTCCATTTCTCTGTCTGGACCACTGGAACCACAGTAGCTAGATGCCAGGGAAGCCAGAGAGAGTTGGACAAGTCTCGTGGACGCTTTGTAAGCTTTTCAGTCTCTGAAGCTCGGGCCTGCTTTTATCCTCTTTTTCCATCACATTCTACAAAATGGGTAAAACTCCTCTTGGCAGATTTAGGAGATGCTCTAACACATCCTCTCAAAGTTATCCTGCAGCTTTGGTACCTGTCCTCCCTGTACCCACTCCCATCTTTACTCATGGGCCTCTGCTAGGCGATGGTCCTTTACAAACACAAGGGGTGTGTTTTGCTTCTTTGTGGTGGTAGGAAGAGGGGTCAGCAAGTGAACACATGATTTGGTGAAAATTCATAAAATTTGTAAGGCAGTTTTGAAACATGCCATCTCTCCCCTCTTCTTGCTGTTGGACTGGGGCTATGACCTGGAGCACTGGAGGGGCCTCCAGGTTCCCCTAGAAATGGAGTTTATAAAATAAAACTAACGAGAGAGAGAGAGAGAGAAGGGGGAAGGTGAAAGCTTTCTCTTTTGCTTCCTCCTGAAAATATAGAATTTTCCTAGATAACTTAAAATATGTGCATGTGTCTGTATTGATTTTAATATCTTGAAATATAACGTAGGCGCCTGTTAACGTAGATTATAAGAAATGTAGCAAGCTAACTGAGCGGTATACTCATCTGGGCTCCGGAAACTAATAGATTCCTTGCTCAGCAGCTTACTCTATGAAATGAGGTGATTTTTATTAAATGTTCTCTCCTGTACGTTTCACTACAGTCCAGGAGTGAAACCAATCTCAGCTGGAGGAATTAGAGAGAAAGAAGACCGGGTAAGGGAGGCGGTAAGCCCACAGGCCGGGCAGACAGTGGGCCAGGGGTCGAGAGGAATTGCCCCTCTGCTCAGCTCTGCCAGCTGACTCGGGCTGATGGTGGGTTAACGGGGGTCCGGCTCTGGCGTGGCATCAGCCGAGGCTGCAGATCCCAGGTTTGTGAGAGCAGGAGGGGCAAGGAGGAGGAGGAAAGGGAAAATGTTGACTTCAGAACAGTGAGCTCTAACAGAGTCACCGAGCAGTATCGTGGCGATATAACTGGGCATTGTTCTAAGTGCGGGTCCTAAGTGGGGTAATATTGTCCTTCGATGTCCTAAGTGGGGTAATATTGTCCTTCGATGTCCTAAGTGGGGTAATATCGTCTGCCTTAGTAGCTCTAAGTAGAAAATAAGACAGATAAGCTTCTCCATAGTATCCCCACTGGGAAGAAGGATGCCCGAATTCTCAAAAAAATACCTTATAGTTGACCGGTGTTGATTGAGTGATAGGGACAGTCTGTGACTAATTAAAAACGAAAGCAAGAAGTGCTGTGCGGGATGAACTGTGAGTTGTCCATTCTGGTAGACACCTATGGCTTTGTGGTATTGATGTATTTAATTGGTGGGATGTCCTTGAGATTGCCAGCATAGAAAGAGGAAGCAAGAATAGCAAGGTTGGCTGGAAACCTGAAAAATCATGTGTCACACGTTTTGGTAATGGCACCCGAATCCAGGAGAAGCAGTGAAGGGGCTAGAAGTGGCAAGGGCTGTCTTATTGGGGCAGATTTGGTGCCAGCGTGGAGGCCGCTGCAGTGCTCACCACTCCCTGGGGGGGTGGAAGGGGAGGACAGCGTCTGAGAGAAGAGGTGCGCAGCGGGGTGAAGGGTAGGAAAGCACATGTGCTTAGAGGCCGTGTCCGCATGTTAAGGTCTGGGGAAAGGGGCTGCCTCTGAAAGGCTCTAGTGAACCAGGTGACTGCTGCAGGGGACAGTGGCTACTCCTGGAACAGCCTGGCTTGTGGTCCCGCACCTTCTCAAAATTGTTTGGTGCTTCACCCAAGGTGCTGGCAGGTTCCTGCTGCATGGAAGCCAGTGCTGATAGTCTTCGAGGGGCAATAGTGTGATTGGGTCTGGAGAAGGGCCAGCCCAGCTGTGCCCATTCTGCCTCAAGGAAGGAGCAGGTGCTGAACCTCTGGATGCCTGGCTTTCCTTCTGGCCTCATTCCCGAATGACAGCTGACCTTTTCTCCCGAAATGAGGCCTGCAGCAGAATCCTCTCTGTCTGGGACTGACTGTGGAAGGCCTGTGACTGCTTCTGCTCATCTCATGTAATGCACAGAGATAATTGCTGGCCCTTGCAGCTTCTCTCTCTCAGAAGAGGACAGCTTAGCTGTGGGGCTTCAGCCTATAGGCACGAGAGGCAAGGCTGGAGGGGAGGACAGATAGATAAGGCGAGAAGGTCCAAGTCAAATCTATACATGGCAGAGAGGGACCTATAGGCATGAGTGTCCTTCTGCCATCATATTTCTCTGAGGAGTTCTGTCTAAGAAGGTAGTACAGTCTGGTATCTGTTAAAGAGAATTCGGTGTTATATGCACACACACACGTGTGTGTGTGAGTGTGTGTGTGTGTGTGTGTGTGTGTGATGTGTACAGCTTCTGGGAAGACAGATACTGCACATGATGTAGTAGAGCCCTGACCCAGGAAGTAAGAGGTTAAGGCTCTGGCCTTGACCTAAACCCTAACCCTGGGTTTCCTAGTGTGCCTCTTGTTCCTAGGTTCCCGTCTTGAAATGAAGGTAATGAAGCAAAAGATCCCAAAGTCTTCTTCAACTCTGATATTCCAAGAAATCCCCATATAAATACTGATTCATACAACTAAGTATTTGTGCATATACCTAGGAGACATATTAATATAGAGATGTGTTTTTTTTTCTCATTGTCAATATAAAGATGGGTATAGTTTTTTGGGCTTTTTTTTGGAATAGCTGCCTAGAAGTATCAAGTGCATATTTATTTGAGAAAAAGTAGCCATATGCAGCCACACCTAATATAAAAGATGACTAGGAATGACAAAGGAGGGAAGTTATGTGGGCATCTGGACGAGCGAAAGAGTGCAGAGCCATTGCTCCCATTTTATATGGACTTGTCTGGCCTCTGAAAAGATCTCTGCGCTTCTCGTCTTGCTGGGGAGGTCCGGGGGTATACCCATGTTCTGCCAGATGCTGAGGTATGTGCAGAGCCCAGGGAAGGGTGGAGGAAAAAGGGAGGCTTGGATGGCCCTTGAAGAAAGCACAAGACTGAGGCAAGAGGGAGGAGTAACCCAGGGTATTGCGTGAGCCCCCTTGATGGAGGGTGGAGTACTTGGGGTGTGCCCTCAGGCTGCCTGACTGGTCTGCAGTTTACCTGGGAAGTCTGGAATGCAGAGAAGCCTTGGAAGGCCACATTAGGGAGATCTGATTATTTGTCCTGTGTGCAACAAGAAAGGAATAGACTTGCCTCTTCAGGTGTTGGGGAGAAGAGCATGGTGGAGTGTGCCGACAGCTCTTTAGGAAATCCTGTGACAGCCAGCACAGGAGGGAAGCGAACCCAGAAGTAGATGAGAGATAGAGGTGAACCACTAAAGGGAGGAAGCACCCAGTGAGGGGAGGAAGGGCCCTTGGTGTTTGCTATTACACTGAAGAGGCCCAGAGAGCCATCAGGCAGGTGGAAAGGGGCTGCCTCTAACATTTTGATTCCTGGGGCTTAGAGAAAGCACGGTCATTTTCTTAAGAATGCATTGATTGGTTTTCTAAAGAATTTCTAAGTGTCTCACTGACACTTAGCGCAAGTTGATTGGAAAGTGCCTTGAGAGAAGAGCTTAACGCACGTGCACAGGTTCCAAACCGCGTCTTCTTGCCCTGGGATTTGGTTTCCACCAGCACTGTCGAGCACGGGGATGTAGAAGGAAGGTGTTCATCGCCTTCCTTCTTGTTGATCCTCTTGTCCTCTTATAAACTCAAGGTGGATGTCCTCTATGTCAGGGCCATTGCTCATGGTGTGACGAGTTCGGATTTCATCCAGAAGGTTCGCTGTTTCTGCTCTGTTCTGTTCTCTGCTCTGCTTTGCCACTCAATTCCTCTGCTACCAGCTTGGCACGGGGCTCAGTAAATCTCCTCTTTTCCACAAAGCTTTCAGGGAAATGGGGGAGAAAAGCCAGCATATGTTTGCCTCCACCGTCTTCTCTCCTCAGACCTTTTTTAACCACTTTACATGCAACCCACCCATACACAGTGTGGAGGAACAAATTGCACTTTTTCTGTGTTAGGAAGGAACAAAAATGCATATGGCTGTGATGGGGGAATTTCCCCCACCCTCGGAAGATGGGGGAACAGGGCAATGGTGTGAAAGAATGAATTAGTTATGGCAAATCTTGTTAGTGTCCATTGTAAGCAGAGAAGCTAAGCCATCTGTGGCCACTTGCAAAATTGTTCCTTGTTTGTTAGGGCTCCCCACCGAAGCGAATCTTTGTGGCTTCTGATAATTTGCATACTGTCACTTGTTTGCCAACTGGAGGGTGTCTGGACATGTGTATATGAGGGGGCATCTGTGTGGACATGTATGTGTGTGCTGAAAAGAACCCACTGTTGGTATGCTGTTGAAATAAATGTCTGGGGGGGCTGGCTTTGACTGAGCTCTGGGCTTAGGAGGAGAGGAAGGAGTCTTGAGGGATCCTGTTTATATTATTTTTCGATATTTCTACTCAACCTCTCCAGCTGCCTTCGTGTGCTTCCATCCCTCACTCCTCCCCTGAGTCCCTTGTTGTCCTGATTTCTCTCCCATCCTTGCCCCAGTTTCTAAGTTCTTAATTGGTGATGTGTGTTCTGCAAGAAGAACCTGTTTAGGGCAGCTTACCATCCTGGTTGCAAGCTAAGAGAGATGTCTTAGGGTAGTCTATGCCACCAGTGTGACCCAGTCGTGCTGCTGTTGAACCTCCATTCATTCTAGATGTGTTTCCAGTGGATCTCCTGTAGATGAGTGGTATTCCAGATGTAGTAGGGGTCTAAGGGCTGCATGACCTTTATTGCCCCTGTCTTCAGGGAGTTTCCACGATAAGCAGCATAGGCTCTGTGGATGGCTCCAGCACGGTTCTGGAGGTTGTGAGTGAAGGGATTGGTCATTGTGGTCCAGTGGTCACTGAAGGCTTTGCATCTAAGGGTCTGTGCAAGACGGATGATCTTGGAGGGTATGTGGTCAGCAGGGTTCCATGGCCAGACCTCTGAGATGTCCAAGCTGGCCAAAGAAATGGGCAAATGCAAATCTGCAAAGAATCAAACAGAAACGCTCCTTCTGCTTATCCTCAAGCCGACCTAGGTGAAGGATGATATAAAAGGATAAGAATCTGAGATAAGAGTCGGAGTTCTTCAGCATTTGTTTCTAGCTGTACCGGTGATTTATTCTCTCCATCATGATGGTGGCTTACTGGCCACTCTGCACCTTACTGTCTCCTTTGAAGAAAAGGTATCATCCTCTTTCCTTCTCTTTCTCTTCCTCTCATTTTCCTTTATACTAGGCAAACTCTGACAGTAAAGAAAGTTGGTGCTTTCATCTCTGTGGAGGATCTCTTTTTGTACTTCTGTGTTTTGGGTAGCATTCTTCATATCTGCCGATCTGAGAGGGTCCCACTGCCTCCCACACCTTGATGGCTACACACAAAGAAGAGTAAAGATGAAGGAAACCTTGAAGCCCATCAGAGCCCTCTCGCCTGTACAGATGAGGAAACAGCCCAGATCAGGGATGTTTCATGATTTGTCCAAGATCATATGGCCCATCAGTGACAGTCTGAAAAAAAGACCATTCTTTTTAGTCATCCCAACACCAGGTGCTAAAAATGAGACAGGACACTTGATTGCTGTGGCCGCTGCGTGGAATTCTGCCCTGCCTGTTTGCTTGGCCAACTTATGACAGCTTGGCCCTTCTCTCTTGAACCCTCCTGAACCCACCATGGCTTCGCCCAGGAGAATCAGATAAAGGAGTCTTTTATGTCCCAGCTTCCATGTGCTTGCAGCATTCAGAGTAGAGGGCCTGGCAGTGGGAGTGGGGTGGGGAGAAAACATTTGTCTTTCAATACTGGCCTGACATGAAAGCCTTACTGACGGGCACTTTGAGAACCCTGCTAAATAATGGCCACAGCCAAGACAAAAGATAAAACTGACCCACTAGTTATTGCGGTTACTTAAACATGATTTACCCTGCATTATACTGGCTGGGACCTGGGGGTCTTGTTTCTAACGAGCCAAGAGACAGCACAATTAATTACATGGGAAGGAGTGCTATCAGACAGCAAACTAGTCATTGCGAAAGAAAAGGTCCTTAAATATTCCC
>RCUC01121813.1:0-28237 GCA_003697995.1 Taxidea taxus jeffersonii | reverse complement strand
AAAAAAAAAAAACTTTTGGCATAAAAACTACATCTAGAATCAATGAATTGAGTAAGTTCATACCTTTGTTTTGGCTAATGTTACACTCTATGATTTACACTTTAGAAGAAGTATCTTTTGGGGGCCCCTAAACCATGCTATTCAGCTTCCCACATCTATTTACAACTAAATTATTAATTAGTTATCTTCTTTAAGTTCAAACCATAACTCTTCCATTGATGCCCATGCAGATGCCCTTTTAACAAATTACTCATATGGTAAGTAGAGTGTTGTCCAAAATGACATCAGGATTCCTTATGGAAACTATCTAGCCAGCTAATCACTTTGTAGTTATACCAAATGCAATACCTTTTAGGCCACAAGTCCTTACGAGAGTAAACAGGTTTTTTGAGAGTAAACATTTTAAAATATAGGTTGAAGACATATTGGAAAAAAATAACTATCTTTTTTCTCCCAGGAACAAAAACTAAGAGCAGATAAGAATCTAGAAAGTTACTCATCAGGGTACAAGAAGAGGCTTAGAGTCTTTCCTTTGCTGCCAGGTGGTGCTGATTTCAGCATAACGGCATCCTTCAGTTAAGAGGCCCTGTCATTCATCAGTGATGTTCACTCTGGTTAATTAGAAATACTAAAATAACATGGGAATTATTTTGCTAGCCTTGGAGAGCATGAATAAATTATATAAAAGCCATGAGTAAACAGAACATTCACATTAGCTTTTCATAATGGTTCCCATCTCAACTTCACAGGCTTAAAACATCTCCAAAGTTTAATGTGATGCAGTCAGAATAAAGCTCAACTGGGCTTAACCACACTTTAGATATATGAGTACAACAGATGGCAGGCTGCGGGGGGTAAGGAATCAGCTTCCTTGAAATGTATATTGGCCATATAATCATGTGTAATTAAATAGAAATAAGGGATACGTTTTTGACCAAGGATGCAGTGTAACATTGGGATAAATTATTTTACTATGATGACCTGTTTCAGAGGCTTCCCTGAAAATAGTGGTGGAGAACAAAGGGTAGTAACTATCCTTGTCTTGGGTCTCAGAAAGATAACAGAGTAGTGGTTCTTGCCAATGAATGATATCACATAGGAGAGAAGAGAACTCCTCTGACATGCTGTTTTTCTCCTCCTTTTAAGAAGGACAACCCAGTCCTAGTCAGGGCTGTCCCTACAGAATTCAGGTATAGAAAAAAATTGGGGGGACGCTCAGTCAGTTAAGTATCTGCCTTCAGCTCAGGTCATGATCTCAAGGTCCTGGGATCAGATTGCCTTGTACTCTAGACTCAGCAGTGAGTCTGCTTGTCCCTCTGCCCTTCCCTCTGCTCCTGCTCTCTCTCTCTCTCTCTCAAATAAATAAATAAAATCCTTAAAAAAAAAAAAAGAATACCTTGATTACTAGGGAGTATCCACTCTCCAGGCCACCTTCCTGAAACTGGGAGTTAGCCATGGGACCTTAGAACAGCCCCATAGTATGAATCCCATAGTTACTCAGAATGTCTGATCAATTCTATGCATGATACAAGTCAAAAATAAGATGTAAAATAATTTACTTTTCAGTAACATCAAAAAACATCAGATATTTAAGTATAAGTTTAACAAAGTATGAAAAACCTGTACACTGAATGCTACAAAAACTAGAAAAATTAAGAAAACTTAAATAAATGGATACATCATATTTGTGGATCAGAAGACTCAATATTGTTAAGATGCCAATTCTCCCCAAATTAGTTCAAATAGTTCACACAGGGTGTCTTTTGTTGGTGGTGGTGGTGATGGTTTTAGAAACTGATAAGCAGTTTCATAAATGTATATGGAAAGGCAAAGGACCTAGAAGGAACCAAACAATCCTGGAAAAGGAAACAAGCTGGAGGACTTATACTACTTGACTTCAATACCTGCTATAAAACTTCAGTATTGGGGCACCAGGGTGACTTAAGCATCTGTCTTCAGCCTAGGTCATGATCCTGGAGTCCCAGGATCGAGCCCCATGTTGGGCTCCCACTCAGTGGGGAGTCTGCTTCTCCTTCCCCCTCTGCCCCTCACTCCTGTTCTCTCTTGCTCACTCTCTCTCTCTTATATAAATAAAATCTTTAAAAGAAAAAAACTTGAGTACTAAGTGTGATGCTGACATAAAGAGATATAAATCAATGGAAGTGAATAGCAAACCCATAAATAGACTCACATGTATATGATGAGTCAAAAGTACCAAAGAATCCATTAGGAAAAGGAAATCCCTTCAATAAATAGTCCTCAAAAAGGTGATTATCCATGTAAAGAAAATAAACCTCAACCCCTACTTCATACCATATACAGAAATTAATTCATGACAGACTAAATGTAAAATCTAAAACCATAAAACTTTTATTTTATTTTATTTTTTTAAAGATTTTATTTATTTATTTGACAGAGACACAACGAGAGATGGAATACAAGCAGGGGAAGTGGGAGAGGGAGAAGCAGGCTTCCTGCCAAGGAGCAGGGAGGCCAAGGCAGGGCTCCATCCCAGGACCCCGGGATCATGACGGGAGCCGAAGCTAGATGCTTAACGACTGAGCCACCCAGGTGCCCCATAAAGCTACAAAACTTTTAGAAAAAGATAGGAGACATGGGAGCAGGCAAATTTTCTTAGACATGACACAGAAAGCAGTAATCAGAAAAGAAAACAAGTCATAAATTGGACTTCATCAAAATATAAAACTTCTGTTCTTCAAAAAATATCATTAAGTCAATCATAAGCAAGCTGCACGATGGAAGAGTATATTCATAAAACATATATTTGACAAAGGATTTATATTCAAAATATATAAAGGATTCCTAAAGTTAATAAGTAGGCAAAATCTTTGACACAGACCATTCAGAAAGAAAGATATATGAAAGGCCAATATACACAGGAAAAAGTATTCAATACCATTCTCACCAAGAAAATGCGAATCTAAAGCACCATGAAATACCACTAACAGCTAGTACAATGGCTAAAAATTTTAAAACTGGCATCATCTAATATTGAAAAGTGTGGAGCAAACAGAACTCTCATTGTTGGTGGGAATCAAAAATGGAACAATTTGGGAAAAGGCTAGACAATTTCAAACATAAACCTGTTCTTTATTTAGAAGTTTCACTCCTAAGTGTTTAGCCAAAAGAACTAAAAATACATAGCAACAAAAAGACTGTACAAAATGTTCGTAGTCTTTATTTATAATAGCACCAAACAGCAAACAACCTAAATGGCCTTCAACAATTGAATGAATCAACAAATTATAGCATATTCCTATAATTAAATACTCAGAAATATGAAGAAACAGGGACGCCTGGGTGGCTCAGTTAAGTGTCTGACTCTTGATTTCAGCTCAGTAGTGATCTCAGGATCATGGGATCAAGCCCCACATTGGGCTCTGCGCTCAGCACAAAGTCCACTTGTCCTTCTCCCTCTGTTCCTCCCCCAGCTCTCTCTCTCTCTCTCTCTTAAATGAATAAATAAAATCATTTTTAAAAAAAGAAAGAAGTATGAAGAAACAAACTCCTGATACATACACCAACATGGATAAATGTCATGAGTATAATGCTAAGCAAAAGAAGCCATACACAAAAGACTACATGTTGTATGATTCCATTTATAAAAGGTTCTAGAACAGGTGGGGCGCCTGGGTGGCTCAGTTAGTTAAGTGTCCAACTCTTGATCTGGGTTCAGGTCATGATCTCAGTATTGTGAAATGGAGCCCTTCATTGGGCATGGAGCCTACTTAAGATTCTCTTTCTCCTTTTCTCCCTGCCCCTTCTCCCAGTTGCTCTCTCAGACATGTATACTCTTCCTCTCTCTCCCTCCCTCAAGAATAAATGAATAACATTTTTAAAAGATTTTATTTATTTATTTGAGAGAGAGACAGTGAGAGAGAACATGAGAGGGGAGAAGGTCAGAGGGAGAAGCAGAGTCCCCATGGAGCTGAGAGCCCGATGCAGGACTCGATCTCGAGACTCCAGGATCATGACCGAAGCCGAAGGCAGTCGCTTTACCAACTGAACCACCCAGTTGCCCTAAAAAACATGCTTTTAAAGTTTAAAAAATTAACTGGGCCCACCACATTTTCTGGTAAGAACCTGTTGTCAAAAACCTCATTTTCCCCACTACCTAAAGACTATTTAAAACCTCCTTTTCAGGGGCGCCTGGGTGGCTCAGTGGGTTAGAGCCGCTGCCTTCGGCTCAGGTCATGGTCCCAGGGTCGTGGGATCGGGCCCCGCATCGGGCTCTCTGCTCTGCGGACAGCCTGCTTCCTCCTCTCTCTCTCTCTGCCTCTCTGCCTACTTGTGATCTGTCTGTCAAATAAATAAATAAAATCTTTAAAAAAAAAAAAAACCTCCTTTTCGGGCGCCTGGCTGGCTCAGTGGGTTAAGCCTCTGCCTTCCGCTCAGGTCATGATCCCAGGGTCCTGGGATTGAGTCCCACATCAGGCTCTCTGCTCAGCGGGGAGCCTGCTTCCTCCTCTCTCTCTGCTTGCCTCTCTGCCTGCTTGTGATCTCTGTCAAATAAATAAATAAAATCTTTTTTAAAAAATAAAAAATAAATAAAACCTCCTTTTCAACTCTCCTCTAACCTTCCACCTTCCCTGTCTCCTAATCACAAAGAGTTCCTCCCACTACTAAACCTGCAAGTCTGCTATTATCCACGTCCACACCTTTCTCCTCCCTCCTGATCCAAAGAAAGAAGTGGCATTTCTTCTCTCCAGTGTCAGTCCCTCTGCCTGAGCCCTAGAGTCCTACCCCCCACCCCTACCATCCCACATTGCCTTTGATTATCATTTTCTTTTCTATCTTCTTTGCTGGCTCCTTTCCCCTCAATTTATCCACACTCAAATCTCTTCTGTCCTAAAAACAAAAAATATAAAATCTTTATTACACATTTTCCCTAGCTCTGCCTTATTGCCCTCCCCCTTCAGAAACAAATTTCTTAAAAGAATTATGACACTAGGGGCACCTGGGTGGCTCAGTGAGTTAAGGCCTCTGCCTTTGGCTCAGGTCATGATCTCAGGGTCCTTGGATCAAGTCCCCAAATCGGGCTCTCTGCTCAGTGGGGAGTCTGCCTGCCTCTCTGCTTACTTGTGATCTCTCTCTGTCAAATAAATAAATAAAATCTTAAAAAAAAAAGTATTATGGTACTAATTGTGTCACCTTCTTCCATTTCCCTCACTCTTTGGCCACTCCAGTCTGGCTTCTACCTCCACCACTTCATTTGAAATGGCTCTTACTAAGATACCAATGACCTCCAAATCACAAACAAAAGAATAGTTTTCAGTCCTTATCTTCCTTGGACACTAAGTAGCATTTGATATCCCCTCCTTATCAAAAAGCTTCTCAAAGTTTCTGTGACTCCATATTCCCTGGCCTAAGTCTCATTTGCTAACCTTTAGCCTTCTACCAGAACCCCATATGCTGGAGTTTCCTAGGTCAATGTCTTAGACCTCTCTCAACACATTGTACCTCTCCTGGGTGATCTCATTTGCTCCCATCTATGTGCTAAGGGTTCCCAAATGGATTTCTCCAGCTTAAAACTCACTTCATACTCCAGAACAATATATTTAACTCTCTGTGGTGCTTTCAGATGTCCTAGGGACATCTCAAACTCTTCATGTCCAACGTTGAACTCCTATACTTGCTTTCCACAAGACTCCCTGTATGAGTGTCTGACACTACTTTCCACACAATAGCTCAAACAAGAGATCTAGACATCTTTGACTTTTACATTTTCCTCACCACCCATATCCAATAAATCACCAAATTTTGGAAATTCTACTTTTAAATATCTTTCAATTCTTCATTGTCTCTGGTTCATCCTAGTCCAAGACACTATTCCCTCTTCTTAGACTCCAGTTATAGAATGACTATTGATCTTCCTGTCTTCAATCCCACAGGCCTCTAGCCTTAACTTACAAAAGCCAGAGCGGCCTTCCTAAATTTACTTTTGATCACTTTCCCCACTCCTCCCCAGTCTGCTTAAAAATGTGCAGTGGCTTCCAACTGCCCTAATGATAAAGTGAAAAATACTCACTATGCCTATCAAGTCCTGTGTGTTGTGACTTTGTCTACCTCTACAACCTGGTTTTATGCCTCTCTCCTTCAGTCTCTTTCTTCCAACAATTCCAAGACAAGAATGGCAGTTGAATCCTCTGGGAAGGAACGCTGAGATGGAGTCAGAAAGGCAAAATGCTTATTGGGAGTAAGACATACAAAAGGAAAAGGAAAAGAAGGATTGGACAAGAGGAGCCATGAGGATCACAATACAGATCTGTCAAAGTCTTTGCCACTCCAATGGGGAGCTCTAGAGCAAAGACTGCAAATTACAGGACTTCCACATTAGGCAGAAATAGCCAGGCTCTTAAACCACAATCTTAGTCAGTGGCTGAAGCTAAAGAAGAGCATAACCTCTTCTCAAAAGCTGAGGTGGAAATGAAGGCATTAACAGCTGGCTGTCCATGGAAGGTACCCTTAGTATCCCCCTTTCTTTGGGAAGGGGGAACAGCCATTTTCATTGTCTGCCACAAGGGCACATGTAACAATAGCCCCCTTCTGAAGCCTAGGATTTGGGGGAAGACTTCCTAAAGAAGTAATGTCTAAACTGAGGCCTATTTGGTAAAATAGGCCAAGGAAGAGTGAGAGTATTTCAGACCAGGGAACAAAGTGTGTGGGAAGGCTCTAATAGCAAAGGTGTTGGATTCTTGAAGGAACTGAAAAAGGGCCCGTGTGGCTGAGAACAATGTGTTGAGCACAATGTTGGTTCCATCATTCACTCAAGAAATGCATCTTTTTCAAACTGAATGTATATAAGATATTTTGAGGATTTCTAATGAAAATTGCAGATACCTGGGCCCCACACAGAGATTCTGATGCAGTTGGTCTGGTGCAGAGTCCTTACCTGTGTGGAATTTTTTTGGTTTTGTTTTTAATGTTATTTATTTATTTGACAGAGAGAGAGATCACAAGTAGGCAGAGAGGCAGGTAGAGAGGGAGAGGGAAGCAGGGTCCCCGCTGAGCAGAGAGCCTGACATGGGGCTCCATCCCAGGACCTCAAGACCATGACCGGAGCCAAAGGCAGAGGCCCAGCCCACTGAGCCACCCAGGTGCCCCTTTACCTGTGTTTTGATAAGTTCTTACCCCTGAGGATTCCAAAGTAGGTGGTTTACAACACACACCTTGAGGATTGTGATACATAGTAGCTGTTTGTCTACCATCCACTGCGAGTTTCTCTCAGGGAGTTTACTAGCACTGAGTATAAAATAGGTATTTGGTAAATATTTGATGAATGAATAAATGACAAATACAAAATGGAGGCAGGGCCATGTAATAAGCATAGGATGCCTAAAACTACCTTGTCAGCTATAAATAAAATGTTCTATACTGTAAACAGTGACTTTCAATTTTTTTCACCATGTCCCACACTAAGAAATCCATTTTACATCGTAAGTTGGTGCACACACACATGCACACACACTATACACTATATATGTAACTATACGACAACAGACTGACCTGCCAGTAGTTAGCCTTATTACATGTGAAGCATTCTGGTATTTTCTATTCTATTCTATCCTTTTTCAGAAAATACATTGTCTTAATGACTCATTTATGAGTCTTGTACAGTTGAAAAAACAATGAGTAAAGTGATATTTTTTCCACTACTCCTTGACCCACCCCGTCTCCATTCCCCAGCTATGATACAGCCTTGCTAAATTAGCAACAAGTACCTAGTTCTGTGAACTTAATTCTCAAGTCTGTACAGCTGCTTCCTCAAAAGGCCCTCCGCCCTTTCCTTTCTTGAGTAATTAACATTTATTTTGTCCTGTCCTATGGCCTGGAAACCTTTCCCTCTCCTGGGCTAAAACAACATAGTGTTTTTATCACTGTCACTTTGTATGGAAATTGTCTATTTACCTATCCATACCCTTCAGCAGGCTCAAGACTTAGAAGTCAAGGATTGAATAAAATGAGCACTCAAAAAATGTTTTTCACATACCTAAATAAAATCAAAGTGCTGTTATATGTTATTTTGAGAGGGGAAATCTGGGTGCTGGAGGGGCAGAAGAGAGACATGAGATAAATGACATAATTTATGTTGTTAAAAACATGAAAGTGCTGTAAACAAACCAAGAGAAACCTCCCATTTCAGAACCTACAAATTCTATGACTCACTAAAACTATTTATGAGATTTAGTTCAAGCAGATGCAGGTTTTTGCTCTGTGGTCTTTATACAGAGCCTAAATATTTAAGTGTTTTATTTTATTTTATTTTTTTAAAGATTTTTATTTATTTATATGACAGAGAACACAAGTAGGCAGAGGAACAGGCAGAGCGAGGAGGAAGCAGGCTCCCTGCTGAGCAGAGAGCCCAATGCAGGGCTCGATCCCAGGACCCTGGGATCATGACCTGAGCGGAAGGCAGAGGCTTTAACCCACTGGGGCCACCCAGGCGCCCCTATTTAAGTGTTTTAAACATGAATATTAATAGAGATACTGATTCACTGAGAAGTGATAAAGGCTTTGGTGATGGAATCAACTGATAGAATGAAAGATATAACCTCAAAGTGCCCAGTTATGAAGGCCATAAACGAGATGGACACAGAGCCCTTAGAGGGGGTAGAGTGTCTCTGCTTCTCAGCACACCCAAAAGGCACCTTGGCTAACGTCCGCAAACAAAGTGAGGAATTGAAATTACAAGGTCTTGTCTTTTCTTCACCCATATAGTTTCTCTGTTAGTTGAATGTGTTTGTACTCTATTTTGGGGACAGTATTAACAAAACCCAGTAACATTTTTTCAAGCTTTTATTTAAATTCCAGTTAGGAAACATACTCCAATAACATTTTAAAGATGTCCGTGTTGCCTTTATAAACTGTTTAGTCTCTGTGAATACTTAACGTATTTTTGTCATTTCTTAGTTCCCTTCACTTTAAGCATTTCTACTTAAAGTGGCTCTTGACACTTTCACTCCTCTCTCTGTCCCTAGAATCTTTCTTCTGTCTTGTATTCCCCCTCTTCTCTGAGTAATCAGAAACCAAAGGATCTTTGAGATGAAGCTCTTTGACAGTTGAAGGAGGTAAGTTACTACCTTTCATCATACTTTATAAAGGAGGATGTCACGGAGTGAGGCTCAGCCTTGACTCCTAAGAGGCGGGGCTGGTGTTCCGCAGAGTTGGCAGCAATGCAGGGATCTGAGAGGAAAATGAAGAAGTACGGTTCCTTATGAAATGTCTATTGTGCAGTCTCATTCTGTTCTTCTAGTGTACCAACAGTACGTAAAATCGATCAACGTAGATTTAATTTTTATAGTCTCCATTTTTTTCTATTAAGATTTGAAAAGTGCCACATATTAGACCACCAGTAAGCTGTGTATTTACCAAATACACTTGTGAAGTGGCCTTGCTTCCATTCTGAAAGCATGTAGTCCAACACTGAGCCCTTTACTTATTCATGCTTAATACCACCACTACACTGGGTGGCTCAGTGTGTTAAGCCTCTGCCTTCGGCTCAGGTCATGATCTCAGGGTCCTGGGATGAAGACCTGTATTGAGCCCTGCATTAGGCTCTCTGCTCAGCAGGGAGCCTGCTTCCCCTGCCCCTGCCACCCCTTGCTCTCTCTCCCTGCCTGCCTCTCTGCCTACTTGTGATCTCTCTCTCTGTCAAATAAATAAATAAAATCTTTGAAAAAATATAGAAGAGAATTGAAAGAACTGTCATAATATTTACAATGAATGCCATGTTGTAAATATATAATACTATGCTTATTGAGACCTTTTGTCTTTGGAGAGTTTTTACCAACATCCAGGAACCCTTGTCGGTATGAGTCATATAAACAATATCAGCAGAAATAAAAAAAAAAGAAAAAAATTACTCTCAATTCCACCACTGCAATAAATCAAAACCCTTTTTATTTCCCACATTTCCTGTCCTTGTCTCTATATCTATTAGATATTTCACTTGCAAATATATATGATATATATTTATATATGATAAAGGAATTGATGAAAAGTATTGCTTCAGATGAGGCTTGACCCAGCAGCTCAAACTAAATCACCAAGTAAGTACCAAGTTTCTTTCATCTACTCTATTCTGCTTACCACTGTGTTGCTTTATCCTCAGGTGCAACATGGTAAACTTAGGGAGTTCTAGTCCCTCCCAGTATAGCAAAATAGCTTCAGAAGGTCTAGATCCTACATCCTGACACCTCATCAAGCCCTAGCAAGTAGGCTCTGATTGGGTTACCTGCCCATCCATGAACCAACCACTATGGCCAGGGAGATGAAGTTCAGATTGACCTGAATTATCAAGACCCACCTACATGGCTGAGAATTGGTAAGAACTGCTTTCTTTAAAAACAAAACATAGGAGGGGCACCTGGGTGGTGCAGTTGGCTAAGTGTCCAACTCTTGGTTTTGCTCAGGTCCTGATCTCAGGGATGTGAGATAGACCCTCATGTAGGGCTCTGCACTCAGCATGGACTCTGCTTGACACTCTTTCTCCCTCTCCCTCTGTTCCTCCCTCTACCCCACCCCAGCATGTGCTTTTGCACTCTCTCTCAAATAAATACCTAATTCTTTTAAAAAAAAAATGTGCTCTTAGGAAAAATAGAGAAAGGATGCTAAACAATATATGCCTGTTACCATGTGCAAGCTTAATTTGTTTTATCATTATAATCACAGACTGAATGTGATTTTATATTCTGCTTTTTAAATGTAATCTACAGAATTATATTTCAGTGCATTGGGCTGATAATAAGCATACTTTCTCATTTTTTTAAGATTTTATTTATTTTTTTGACAGAGATCACAAGTAGGCAGAGAGGCAGGCAGAGAGAGAGAGGAAGGGAAGCAGGCTCCCCGATGAGCAGAGAGCCCGATGCGGGGCTCAATCCCAGGACCCTGAGATCATGACCTGAGCTGAAGGCAGAGGTTTTAACCCACTGAGCCACCCAGGAGCCCCAATAAGCATACTTTCAATGCTGTTAGATTTATGCCATTTCTAGTGACTCTGTCATCATTTAAACTTGGATGTAAATATTGTTGACATTAATGAAAAAGTTAGTGATAAGTCATTCGAATAATATAAGCATGTAAAATTAATCATCCATGGACGCTGTTGTATCAATAATCAATGATCATGATACATACAATGATCAAAATGATACATACAATGATCAAAATACATCTTTGGGGATGCCTGGGTGGCTCAGTCTACCTTTGGCTTAGGTTATGATCCCAGGGTCCTGGGATTGAGCTCTGTATCAGGCTCCCTGCTGAGGGAGCCTGCTTCTCCCTATACCTCTGCCTGCTGCTCCCCTCTGCTTTTTGTCTCTCTCTGTGTGTCAAATAAATAAAACCTTTAAAAAAAGAAAAGTAATTAAACAACTAATTTGAAAAGATATATGCACCTCTGTGTTTATTGCAGCATTATTTACAATAGCCAAATTATGGAAGCAACCCAAGTATCCATGGATAGATGAATGGATAAGGAAGATGTGGTATATATACAATAGAATATTATTCAGCCATAAGAAAAGAATGAAGTCTTGCCATTTGCAACAACATGGATGGAACTAAAGAGTTTTATGCTTAGCAAAATAAGTCAGTCAGAGAAAGATAAACACAATATTATTTCACTCATACGTGGAATTCAAGAAACAAAACAAATGAACAAAGAAAGAAAGAGATAAACCAGAAAACAGACTCTTAACTATAGAGAACAAACTAATGTTCACCAGAGGGGAGGTGGGTGGGGGATGGGTGAAATAGGTGGTGGGGATTAAGGAGTGCACTTACCATGATGAGCCCTGAGTAACATATAGAAATGTTGAATCACTATATTGTACACCTGAAACTAATATTACACTAAATGTTAACTATACTGAAATTTTAAAAGAAACAAATTAAATTAAAAAGACAGTTATCACTAAGGCTGAATAAAAGAAAAACCATATCTTTTGTGGTCAAGAGTTTAAGAGTAAGACTTTGTTTTTTTAAAGATTTTATTTATTTATTTGACAGAGAGACAGAGATCACAAGTAGGCAGAGCAGCAGGCAGAGAGAGAGGGAGAAGCAGTCAGGGTGCCTGCTTCGCAGAGAGCCCAATGTAGGGCTCTATCCCAGGACCCTGAGATCATGACCCGTGCCAAAGGCAGAGGCTTAACTAACTGAATCACCCAGGCACCCCAAAGACTTTTTTTTTAAAGATTTTATGTATTTATTTGTCAGAGAGAAAGAGAGAGCACAAGCAGGGGGAGCAGCATGCAGGGGGAGAAGCAGGCTCCCCTCTGAGCAAGGAGCCTGAGGCAGGACTCAATCCCAGGACCCTGGGATCATGACTTGAGCCAAAGGCAGATGCTAAACCATCTGAACCCCCGGGGCATCCCAAGGCCAAGACTTTAAGTGAATACTTATTCACTGATTTATTTGCTTATTCAACAGACATTCAAAAAGGGCTTACATGTGCCAATGTGTCCTAGCAGTGGGGAATAAAAAGATTAATCAAAACTCGTCCCTGACCTCAGGACTATATGGGTTTTATCACCCTCTTCCCCAAACTTCATTCAGGTTTTATAATTGTGTTTTCTGTATAATTTACTTTGATGTAGCAAAATTCAGTAACAACCTCAAGTTTAATCTCTGAATAGTTTCTTCCCTGGGGCAACCTGGACATTATTTTGGTCTTCAGACAGACTCTGAAGCCACAGGATTGCAGTATCTGACTACAAAGAAGGTTCTTGCATATCTGTTTATGTGCTTCCAGAACTTATTATCAGCATATAATAATTCCTAGAGATATAAAGGAAGATTTGACTAAACAGAGACATTACCATATTCCTGGATGTCAATCTTTTCTCAATTAATGTATTTTTAAGTGCAATTCTAATCATCATCAAATTAAGTTTTTAATTATAACATGATTTAAAGATAATTTGAGTATCTTTTGGAAGAATATAAAATAAAAAATGAGTGACAATTCTCTCTTCACAGAGACTTTAAGTGTTTTAAAAACTATAAAACAGGAAGAATTCCAAATAACATATGTAGAGATTCCACCTCTAGGATGCATAACTTAATTTCTGCCTTCTCCCCTCCAACTGTCAGTTACATTTACTAACTCTCTATGAAAGTGTAGGGCAAGGAAAGGGAAAAAATAGTAACTTTGCAGTGAAGAAACTTGGCAAACATGACCTTAACCAAGTGATGAAAGTTTACATCATCAGCGATATTGTCTATCATTTACCCCAATGGGATATGCAGAGAAGGGCATTTCACCTCTGTGATATTCTTTCCAGCAGTTCATAAGCCCAGTCTAATCATGAGAAAAACATTAAACTCAGATTTGGGGACATTTTACATAATATTTAGCCAGTACATATCAAGATTATCAAAGTCATGAGAAACAAGGAAAGACTAAGAAACTACAATAGACCAGAAAGACTAATAGAAGTTAGGGACTCCTGGGTGGCTCAGTCAGTTAAGCAGCTGCCTTCGGCTCAGGTCCGGATCCCAGGATCCTAGGATAGTCTCATATCAGTCTCCCCGCTGAGCAAGGAGCCTGCTTCTCCCTCTCCCTGCTGTTCCCCCTGCTTGTGTGTGTTCATGCTTTCTCTCTGATAAACAAAAATATTTTTTAAAAAGTAAAAAAAAAAAAGGGGGGTCTCCTGGGTGGCTTAGTCGTTAAGTCTCTGCCTTTGGCTCAGGTCATGATCCCAGGGTCCTGGGATTGAGCCTGGCATGGGCTCCCTGTTCAGCGGGGAAGGCTGCTTCTCTCTCTCCCACTCCCCGTGCTTGTGTTCCCTCTCTTGCTGTCTCTCTCTTGTCTTCCCTCTCTTGTCTCGCTCTGTCAAATAAATAAAATCTCTTTAAAAAGTCAAAAAATATATATTTTTAAAAAAAGTCATAGCAACTAAATGTCCTAGATTGAAACAGAAAGAGGACATTAATAGGAAAATGGGTGAAACTCAAAGTCTTGCATTTGGCTAATTATAATGACAATGTTTGTTTCTTAGTTTTGACAAATGTACCATGGTAATTAACATAAGATGTTAACAATGGGGGAAACTGAGTGAGGGGTATATCGGAGCTCTCTGTACTCTCTTTATAACTTTTCTGAAAATCTAAAATTATTCTAAAATAAAAGTTTATTTTAAAAAAATAGCATGGGGGCGCCTGGGTGGCTCATTGGGTTAAAGCCTCTGCCTTCGGCTCAGGTCATGACCCCAGGGTCCTAGGATCGAGCCCCACATCGGGCTCTCTGCTCAGCGGGGAGCCTGCTTCCTCCTGTCTCTCTGCCTGCTTCTACTGCCTGCTTGTGATCTCCATCTGTCAAGTAAATAAATAAATAAAAATCTTTAAAAAAATAAAAAATAAAAATTAAAAAATAGCATGTACATGTAAATAGAGCAGTAAGATTGAAGATATTGCCTAGAAATAGACTTAGTATATAAGAATATAAGAAAAAGAAGGTATTATGGGTAATATAGATATTATTCAACAAATAAGGTTGGACCACAGCTGTTCAGCAATTTGAAATGAAATCCAACTTGACCCTTACTGCTATGTATACATCTATGAGCAATCTATAAATATTTATTGAACACCACCTACATGCCAGGTATTATGTTAGGTATTAACACTGCTCCTGCTCTCAAGGTGCTTACAATTTAATGGGAAATGAGACATGAATAAGTCATTAGAAATGTAGTTATTGTAAAGAGAAAATTCTGCGTGTTCAAAAGGGTTCCTAACCTAGTACAAGGCATCAAGGAAGTCTTAGACTCAGGAGGTGACATTTAAGTTGACATCTAAAGACTGGGAGAAATTAGTTAGACAGCAAGGGGATGAAGAATATTCCAGGAAGAGGGTACATCCCAAGTAAAGATCTGAGATGTGGGACACCTGGGTGGCTCAGTTGGTTGAGCAGCTGCCTTTGGCTCAGGTCATGATCCCAGGGTCTTGAGATCGAGTCCCACATCGGGCTCCTTGCTTGGCAGGAAGCCTGCTTCTCTCTCTCCCTCTGCCTGCCATTCTGCCTGCTTGTGCTCGCTCTCTCTCTCAAATGGATAAAACTTGAAAAAAAAATCTGAGATGTATGAGATGACCCAAGGAGAATAGTTTATGTGACAAGAAAGAAGAAAAGAGCTGAGGAAATAGTCCTAGAGCACCCTAACATTAAAGAATGAAGCAGAGATGTATGGGGAACTCCAAAAAAGAATGGCAATATTAAAGACAAGAATAGAAATTGTTAAGTGCTGCTAAAGGTTATAGTGTCCCTTGGATTTAGCAACAGGAGATTATTAGTAATCTTAATAAAAGCATTGGAATGGGGCGCCTGGGTGGCTCAGTGGGTTAAAACCTCTGCCTTCAGCTCAGGTCATGATCCCAGGGTCCTGGGATCGAGCCCCACATCGGGCTCTCTGCTCGGCGGGGAGCCTGCTTCCTCCTCTCTCTCTGCCTGCCTCTCTGCCTACTTGTGATCTCTGTCTGTCGAATAAATAAATAAAAATCTTAAAAAAAAAAAAAGCATTGGAATGATAGCAATGAAAGCCAGATTAAGTGGTTTGAAAAGGGCAAGGGATAGGACTTCTGGTTTGAAGATGGCAAAATGATCAATTACAGCAGTCTTAAAAATACACTCCTTTGGGTGCCTGGGTGGGTCAGTTGGTTGGCAGCTGCCTTCGGCTCAGGTCACGGTCTTGGAGTCCTGGGATCAGGTCCTGCATGGGGCTCCCTGCTCCATGGGGAGTCTGCTTCTTCCTCTGACCTTCTCCCCTCTCATGCTCTCTCTCCCTGTCTCTCAAATAAATAAATAATTTTTTTTTAAAAAAATACACTCCTTTCACCAGACTGAAAAATGCACTGGGAAGGAAGCACTAGCATCCCTGAAAGGCACTGTATTGAATTCAATGTGTGATAAGAGTGTTAGAAGCCAAATGGAGCTCTTAACTGTTAAGAGATAAGAAAGGCATCTCTTTTGTTCTGGTGTGCAGGGGTATTGGGGGGTGCACATGGGCAAAGATAACCAGAGCAGGGCACTTTTACTTGGCAGAAACAATACACCTTCATTATCTTGTCTCAAGTCTGTGTCAACTCTCCAATTCTGTCATAATCTAGACTGTATAAAGACTTTGATCATATCATCTTTCCATATTATATAACCAACTTCCATAGGTAGTTGTTTCACTACCTTGATAACATCTTGCTGACTATACCTAATGAACAGGAAATTGTTTAGCAATTACCTTAGAAGTCTTTGTAAGACACATGCATGCCAGAGGGCAGAAAATAAACATTATAAAAATTAAGGAGACTGTTGCATTGATGAATTTTCCAGGGGTCTAATAGTCTGAGGCATGTAAAGATACATTCTCCAAGATGAAATGGAGAGTAGCAAAGAAGATACCATTCTTCTCTGAAGTCAATTACAGCCAGATAGGTGGGAAGACATGAAAGCCATAGTAGCTTCCCAGAAAACTCTTGAACACTACCTGTTGTTTCTGCTTCACTACTGCAGACTAAGACAATTGGCTCTCAAGTTCTTGAGAATTATGGCACCTTCTCAGCAAGCTCTTAAGAACTACTAGTTTCAGAGGACATGAACAGACATTTCTGCAAAGAAGACATCCAGATGGCCAAAAGACACATGAAAAAGTGCTCCATATCACTGGGCATCAGGGAAATACAAATCAAAACCACAATGAGATACCACCTCACACCAGTCAGAATGGCTAAAATGAACAAGTCAGGAAATGACTGATGCTGGCGACGATGTGGAGAAAGGGGAACCCTCCTACACTGTTGGTGGGAATGCAAGCTGGTGCGACCACTCTGGAAAACAGCATGGAGGTTCCTCAAAAAATTGAAAATAGAGCTACCTTATGACCCAGCAATTGCACTACTGGGTATTTACCCTAAAGATACAAATGTAGTGATCCAAAGGGGCACGTGTACCCGAATGTTTATAGCAGCAATGTCCACGATAGCCAAGTTATGGAAAGAACCTAGATGTCCATCAACAGATGAATGGATAAAGAAGATGTGGTATATATATATATATCTGTATATATATACACACACAATGGAATACTATGCAGCCATCAAAAGAAATGAAATCTTACCATTTGTGACGACATGGATGGAACTAGAGCGTATTATGCTTAGCGAAATAAGTCAACTGGAGAAAGACAACTATCACATGATCTCCCTGATATGAGGAAGTGGAGATGCAATGGGGGTGGGGGTTAAGGTGGTAGGAAAAGAAAAAATGAAACAAGATGGGATCGGGAGGGAGACAAACCAAAAGAGACTCTTAATGTCATAAAACAAACTGAGGGGGGTGGGGGGGAAAGGGGTTGGGAGAGGGGGGTGGGGTTACATTATATGTTTAAATAAAAAAGCTTAAATTAAATTAAAAAAAAAAAAGAACTACTAGTTTCTTGGGGCGCCTGGGTGGCTCAGTGGGTTGAGGCCTCTGCCTTCGGCTCGGGTCATGGTCCCAGGGTCCTGGGATCGAGCCCTGCGTCGGGCTCTCTGCTCAGCTGGGAGCCTGCTTCCCCCTCTGTCTGCCTGCCTCTCTGCCTACTTGTGATTTCTCTGTCAAATAAATAAAATAAAATAATCCTTAAAAAAAAAAAAAAAGAACTACTAATTTCTTGGTAGGACCTGATCTTAATGGTGCTTTCTCCAACCTTTACTCTCCTGCTCTTCCAATGGTTGTATAAGCCCCTAATTCATATATTAAACCTTTCATACCTGGAAAACATAAAATGGTTCCTATTTTCTGATCCATCACCTACTTACACAGAAATCTAAATTTCTCTTTTTTTAAGATTTTATTTATTTATTTGATGGAACGGAGAGGGGGGGACCACAAGTGGTAGGGAAGCGGAAGAGAGAGAATCAGGCTCTCCTCTGAGCAGGGAGACCAATGTGGGGCTCGATCCCAGAACCCTGGGATCATGACCTGAGCCAAAGGCAGTCGCTTAACTGACTGAGCTGCCCAGGAGCCCCAGATATCTAAATTTCTAAGTAGTTGTAAAACTTTACTGTGCTATTCACTATTTGGGTTTCTTCTTCTATGAATTAGCTATTGTTATTATTTGTCCATTATTTTGATTACATTAGTTGATGTAATGACTACTTTTATATGTCAGCTTGACTAGGCTACAGTACCCAGTGTACTGTACTACAGTGTTTTTAATCAAACACTAATCTAGGTATTGTTCTGAAGATATTTTGTAGATGTGGTTGACATTAACTATCAGTTTTTTAAGTAGATTACCCCCATTAATGTAGTGTGTATCATATAATCAGCTGAAAGGCTTTAGGAGCAAAATCTGAGGCTTTCCGGAGAAGAAATTCTGTCTCAAGAGTGCAAAACGACAACATCAACTCCTGCCTATGTTTCCAGCCCGCTTCTCTCTCTCCCCTCTCCCATATCTCCCATATTGGTTCTGTACTTCTGGAGAACCTTAACTGATACAGATTGATACAGATTTTGGTATTAGGAAGCAGAGTGCTACTGTAGCAAATCCTAAGATTACAGAAGTAGTTTTGGAATTGGGCAATGGGTAGAGGCTAGAAGAATTTTGAGGCACATGATAGAGAAAGCCTAGATTTCCTTGAAGAGACTGTTTTGGAAATATAGAGACTAAGGTGCTTCTGGTGCGATCTCAGAGGAAATGAGGAACCTGTTACTGGACACTGGAAGAAAAGCAAACCTTGTTATAAGATGACAAATAACTTGGCTGAATTATGTTTTACTGTTGGGTGGAAAGTAGAAATTGTAAGCAATGAACTTAGATTTTTTTTTTAATGATTTTGTTTTTATTTATTTATTTGACAGACAGAGATCACAAGTAGGCAGAAAGGCAGGCAGAGAGAGAGGAAGGGAAGCAGGCTCCCTGCCGAGCAGAGAGCCCGATGCGGGGCCTGATCCCAGGACCCCAGAATCACAACCCGAGCCGAAAGCAGAGGCTTTAACCCACTGAGCCACCCACGTGCCCCGAACTTAGATATTTAATTCAAACAATCTCCAAGAAAAATATGGAAGTTGTGGCCAGATTTCTCCTTATTGCTTATAGTAAAATGTGAGAGAAAATAGATAAATTGAGGGAGGCATTATTAAACAAAAAGGAACCAGCACTTGATGATTTGGAGATTTCTCAGCCTATCCAGAAAGTGTGCCCTGGAGCTGAGGAGATTAAATCTCTGACTTATGAATCTAATCAACCATCTCAGCAGAATCCAGGAATAGAAATGAGTTCTCTGAGAAGAATCTTTGGAGAACCCTCTTATGTAATGTTGTGGACCCCTTTGTCATATATGGAAGATCAACACAGTTTTTTGAGAATAGTATATCAGCAGAAACACTGTCAGTTTGGACTGAAGGGGCCAGAGACAGAACTAAATGAAGGAAGGCTGTCAGACTTCAAAGATTCCACCAGCAGGAAATGAGCTGTACTCAACTGCAAATATGTGCTATGCTTTCAGTAAAAGGAAGAATGACTCCAAGGGCAGGCAGTACTGTAGACACAGAGGCAGAGGACAAAGAGATGGACCCAGAGGCACAGGCTAAAGAGGCCTCCTGCAGCCCAGAGGGCAGGTCAAGCCACAAACAATGATTCTCGGGTCTTGAAACCAAATGGAATTTCCTTGCTAGGTTTTGAACTTCTTGAGACAACTAGTTTCTCTTATTCCTTCTCTTTTCTCCCTTTCAGAATAGGAATATCTACCCTATGTCTGGCTCACCATTGTATTTTGGAATCAGACAATTTGTTTTCTAGGTACAGAGGTCCATAGATGGAGATGAATTTTGTTCCAGAGTAGACCATACCCAGAGTCTCACTAAAACCTGATTTAGATTATTTATATTATGAAATTTGAGGTATAGTTTTGATACCAGAATAAGGTAAGACTTTGGGGGATGTTAAGATGGGATAAATGTTTTTTTGCATATGGAACAGATGTGAATTTGAGGGTTCAGGTGGCAGACTGTAGGAGGTTGACTAGTGTCCACCAGAACCTCAAAATGAGACCTTACTTGGAAGTACAGACTGCAGAATGTAATCAAGTTAAGATGACATCATACAAGATTAGGATGGGCCCCAAATATTATGACCGGTGTCCTAAGAAGCTCATGTTAAGATACAGACAGAGACGTAGGGAATAAGGCCAGGTGAAGACAGAGGCAGAGATTGGAGTGATGTAACTACAAGCCAAGAAATGCCAAGGATTGATGGCCACCACCAGAAGCTAGGAGAGCAGCATGGAAAGATTCTCCCTTAGAGACATTAAAAGGAATTAGTCTTGCTGATACCTTGATTTTGAACTTCTAGCCTCCAGGACTGTGAGAAACTAAATTTCTGTTTTTTAAGCTATTCGGTTTATGGCAATCTGTTCTAGGAAACTAACACAGTCAGCATTTAGGTGTTTACTGGTAATTATTCATTATCTAAATGTATATCTTCTGTTGGATATTTGGGTCACAAGTAACTTTCTCCAAATTGCCCCTTAGCTTTTCACTTTGTTTATGAAACCATTGATGTACATGATTTTTTTTTTAAGATTTTATTTATTTGTTGGAGAGAGAGCAGGAGCGAGCACAGGCAGACAGAGTGGCAGGCAGAGGCAGAGGGAGAAGCAGGCTCCCTGCTGAGCAAGGAGCCCGATGTGGGACTCGATCCCAGGATGCTGGGATCATAACCTGAGCCGAAGGCAGCTGCTTAACCAACTGAGCCACCCAGGCATCCCTGATGTACATGATTTTTAACACAAAAAATATAAACTTTTTTCTTCATGTTTTGTGCTTTTCTTTTTGTGTCCTGTTTAAGAAATCCTTCATTCTTGGGGCACATGGGTGCCTCAGTCAGTTAAACATCCAACTCTTGGTTTCAGCCCCAGTCATGTTTTCAGTGTCATGAGATCCTTCTGCCCCTCCCCCTACTTGCTCCTTCTCTCAAATAGATCTTTTTTTAAATATATAGAATAAAATTAAGAAATCCTTCATACCCTGAAATGATGAAGATATTCACCCATATTTTCTTCTAAAAGTTTTTATGGGGGCTCCTGGGTGGCTTAGTCAGTTAAGCGTCTGCCTTTGGCTCAGGTCAAGATCCCGGGGTCCTGGGGTTGAGCCCCACATCAGTCTCCCTGCTCAGCAGGGATTCTACTTCTCTCTCTGACCCTCCCCACCTCGTGCTCTGTCTCTCTCTCATTCGCTCAAATAAATAAAATCTTTAAAAAAAAAAAAGTTTTTATGAATAGTGTAAGATTGTAATTTTTTAATCAAATGTTCCAGCACCATTTAATAAACTGCTTATTCCTTGACATGCAATTTCATCTTCATCATTTATCACATTCCATATTTAAAGAACTCTATTTTTGGTCTCTTTCTTCTGTTCCATAGATCTATTTGTCTATCTTTGTACCTATAACACATTAACTACTATAATTTTATAGCAGTGGTTCTCAACCAGGGGTGATTTTACCTCTAAGGGAGCATTTGGCAATATCTGGAGACATTTTTGGTTGTTATATACTGAGTGTAGGGATGTACTACTGGCATCTAGAGGGTATAAGCTAGTGATGCTACTAAACATCCTATAATGTATAGTATAATACCCCCACAACAAAGAATTACCCCACCCCAAATATAAATAGCACTGAGGTTGTTTCTTTTAAGTATAATTAATGTACAGTGTTATATTAGTTTCAGGTGTACAATATGATTCTACAACTCTATACATTACTCATTACCCATCTCAATCAGTGTACTCTTAATCCCCTTTATCTATTTCATCCATCACCTCACCCACCTCCCTTTTGTCAATGACCAGTTTGTTCTCTGTATTTTTTTTTTTATTTGACAGACAGAGATCACAAATAGGCAGAGAGACAGGCAGAGAGAGAGAGAGGAGGAAGTAGGCTCCCCAATGAGCAGAGAGCCCAATGTGGGGCTCGATCCCAGGACCCCAGGATCATGACCTGAGCCGAAGGCAGAGGCTTTAACCCACTGAGCCACCCAGGCGCCCCTGTTCTCTGTATTTTAAGAGTCTTTTTGTATACCTCTTTTTTGTGTGCTCATTTGTTTTGTTTCTTAAATTCCACTTATGAGTGAAATCACTGGTATTTGTCTTTCTCTGACTAACTTATTCTGCCTAGCATTATACCCTCTAGGTCCATCTATGTTGTTCCAAATGGCAAGATCTCATTCTTTTTTATGGCTGAGTAATATTCTAATATTCCATATATATACCTTCTTTATCCATTCATCTATGGCTAGACACTTGGGTTCCTTGCATGCCTTGGCTATTATAAATAATAAAGAGCCCTGCTTTATAGAAGACCTGGGATCTAATAGGACAGTACATTATCTCACTGAATCCTTACAATAACTCTATATCATAGGTACTATCACTATCCTTACTTTACAGATGAGAAAACTGAGGCCCCAAGTGTGAGTGACTTTTCCTAGATCACACATTTCTCAGTAATTGGTGGAACCTAGATAAAAACTTTAGTAAAACGTCCTAATGTAAGATAGTTCTCATTATGTCCTAAGACAGGGCTTCCAAATCCCAAGAAGTTTTCCATTGATTGATTTTATAAGAAAATTCATTATATATCCTTTCTGTGCCGGCTTGGGCTAAATGGTGGGAACACCTAGTAAACAAGCCAAAAAAAACCTGGAGTTCATAGTCAAGTGGGGAGATAAACTTGGAAACAATCTCTTCTAAAAATGCTTTTGCAGGGGTGCCTGGGTGGCTCAGTGGGTTAAAACCTCTGCCTTCAGCTCAGGTCATGATCCCAGGGTCCTAGGATTGAGCCCTGCATCTGGCTCTTGCTCAGCGGGGAGCCTGCTTCCTCCTCTCTCTCTCTCTCTCTCTCTCTCTCTCTGCCTGCCTCTCTGCCTACTTGTGATCTCTGTCAAATTTAAAAAAAAGAAAAAAACTTAAAAAAAAGATTTAAAAATGCTTTTGCAGAGAGTAATCATCACTTTAATTTCCTGTCACAAGACACTGCTTTGAAGTCTTTAAAGAGGGACGCTTGGGTGGCTCAGTCAGTTAAGAGTCTGCCTTCAGCTCAGGTCATGATCCCAGAGTCCTGGGATTGAGTCCAGGGTCCTAGAATGGAGTCCCACATCCGGCTCCTAGCTCAGCAGGGAGCCTGCTTCTCCCTCTGCCTGCTCTGCCTGCTGCCTCTCTGTTTGTGCTCTCTTTCTCTGACAAATGAATAAATATAAATCTTTTTAAAAATAAATAAATAGGGACTGGGTGGCTCAGTTGTTAAGCATCTGCCTTCTGCTCAGGTCATGATCCCAGGGTCCTGGGATCCAGTCCCACCTCAGGCTCCCTGCTCCACGGGAAGCTGCTTCTCCCTCTCCCACTCCCCCTGCTTGTGTTTCCTCTCTTGCCATGTCTCTCGCCATCAAATAAATAAAATATTTTAAATAAATAAATAAACAAATAAAGTCTTCAAGGAAATTTGTCATTCTCAATCCCAAATTTTTTAAAAATATGAATTTAATCTATGATGGAAAGATTATTAGGCAAAGTTCAATTTTAACCCAGCCCTGTTCAAGTTATTGTAAATTCCAAATAAACTTACCTAGTAGAATTTCACTGTGTTTAGGAGTATACAAAAGTAGGGCAATAACTGTATAAAAAGGTGTATAAAGATTGGACAGCAACATTCATGAAAAGATCAACAACTAAATCTTTTCTTTGTTTAGAGAAAATGCTCGTTAATTGTATCTGAATTAATGGCAGGGAATCTGTGATAAAACCGCAGAATGAAAGTTAGCACCATTTAACCTCCCTCCCTCCACCCACCCCAGCTCTTTAGGAGTTTGGAAGGAAGGCCTGCAGGGTCATTAAATTCTCTCTGTGGTAGCAGGATGGATGTGTTAGTCTCAAACCATCCATAATAGATGGGTGTCTAGTCTAGCCTTAGAAATCTATTCATATGGTGATTGCTACATAGCCTCCCTCAGCAGTTAAGTGTTTTTAGAATTTTAATATTTATTAAATCCAAGCCTCATCAACTTATTTCCAAAGCCCAGATAATGGCAGGCAAGATTTGTTGTAATTGATTTGTCACCTGTCCATCCCTTGCCAGGTTCTCGTCTTCCATGCCAGGCACTTTCCAATGTCAAATGACTTCCTTTCTCTCCTAATTGCCAGACTTTCTTCTACTTAGTCTTACATCATCTCTACCCTCCTCTCCTCCCATTTGTGCCTCGCCTCTCCTTTCGTGGGTGCTCAACTCTTAATCTCCTTTAGATCCAGTTCTTGGAACAAGAGCACTTCTGATTCTAGGCGCTGGATTTTGCATCTTTTCCATTACCTGCCTTACGTTTTCTGAAGAGTAACGCTTTAGGCATAGGATTAAAATATCTAATTATATGTCACTGCAGCTGGCAAAGGGAAATTGATGCCCATTTTGTAATGTTACATTCATGAGAACTGATCGAGCTTTAAAATTTTTTACCCAGGGAGTGCCAGGGTGGCTCAGTCAGTTAAGCATCTGCCTTCAGCTCAGCGCATGATTCCGGGGTCCTGGGATTGATCTCTGCATCAAGGCATCAGGCTCCTTGCTCGGCAGGGAGTCTGTTTCTCCCTCTCCCTCTGCCCCTCTCCTTGCTTGTGTGCTCTCTCTCACTCTCTCTAATAAATAAATTATCTTAAAAAAATAAAATTTTTTATCCAGTGATGCTCACATTACAAATTTAGCCATTTTTCACCTGTGTATTTCTCTCTCCATCATGCACTTGTGTCCTGGTCACCACACATCTCACACCTCTCTCTCTGCTTCATCTGTCTCTTCCAGTTGAAGATATATATATATGGGAAAATTATATTTGTAGGTCATAGAATGGAAGTTTAAGAGGGTACAATGGAATGATTGAGGAGCAAGGCAAGGAGGGAAGGCAGGGTCAGTTGAGATGTATAGAACAGGAGGAAGGGATATTCAGAAAGGTAAGGTGATCCCAGTGAATGGGATACATCCTGAGAGTCCCATGGAAGAAGCAGCATTAACACCCTGGTTCTTATTCTCCTGTGCTTCTTTGTATCCTACCCTAGAACATCAGGTAAATTTCTCACTTCAAGTGTCTGGAAGGAGAGATTGAACCAGAGTCATCTGTCTTTCTCACATACAAAGGTGGCAGGTCTGTCACTTCTGGAGAGAAAGTCTTAGGAGAAGAGCTCAGCTCCTCTCGTTTCTAGCCTGCCCTAATCTTGTGGCATCATCTTTGCTGTATCTGCTAAGTGGGAGATAAGAATACTGTTTCTTATCTATAAAACACTGGCTCTCTGGCTATAGATCTAATTTAGATTATAATCTCCTAGAATCGTGTTTAGCAATGCTACATAGAGAAAAGCATAAACCATGGTATCAGATAGACATAGGTTCAATTTTCAGCTCTGCCACTCACCAACCACATGACTTGGAGCAAGTCAGTTAGTTTCCCCACACCTTAGTTTTCTCAAGAAAACTAAAGTACCTACACTATAGGCTATAAAAGGAATTAAATGAGAGGATATATGAAAGCTTCACAACACTATGAGGGCTGAGACTGTGCCAATTTGTTCCCCATTTGTAGTCCAATGGCTGGCACAGAGTATGTCCTCAATAAATATTTGTCACAACTGAATGAGTGAGTAGGCACTGAAATTGTACCTGGTTATCCCTTTGTCCAGGCTGATTCTGGCTGATAGTAAGATTCTCTGCTCTGACACAGCCTAAAAAAAAAAAATTGCTACATCAAATCCAGGGATAGTGGCACACTAGTCTAATGTACCTGGGGGATTGCATCATGTCCCATGAGCTAAAAGAGGCTTGTGGGAAACAAAACTTTCAATAGTATTGATTGTGCCCATCAAGGAGTTTAATATAGTGCTTCTCAAACCTTAATGTGCCTCCAAATCACCCTGAGATCTTGTTAAAAAGCAGACTCTGTCTGTGCCATCTTTCCATGCTGTCAGAATGGTGCATATCAATGTCCTGACTAATGCTTTCAAGAATATCAACAAGGCTGAAGAGAGGCAAACACTAGGGTCTTATTAGGGCATGCTCCAAAGGCATTCTCCATAGTCTAGCTATAATACTAAAGCATGGTTATGTTGGTGAATTTGAATTCACTGATGATCACAGAACTGGGAAAGTTTTTGTAGACTTCATGAGGTTAAACAAGTGTGGAGTGATCTAGAATATGATATGCAACTCAAAGATCTAGAAAAATGGCCAAATAACCTGCTCCTATCCCCTCGGTTTGGTTTCATTAAACTGATAGTTGGTATCATGGACCATAAAAATGCAAGATGAAAACACACAGCGGGGAAAATCCTGGGGTTCTTTACCTAGGGATATAATACATATATGCGAATGCATGCTTCAATGGGGAAGGAAAAAAAAGCAGGTTTTGATTCAGTAGTTCTAAGTGGAGGTCAGACAAGCTCCCAGCTGAGACACCTGGCTTCATTTGAGCAGCAGGGGTCTAACACAGAGGTCAACAGACTTTTTCTATAAAGGGCCAGGTGGTAAATATGGTAGCTTTGTGAAATATATGTTCTCAGCTGCCACTACACTTTACCGGTGTAGCACAAGCGCAGCCCTAGACAGCATGGAAAAAATGAGTGTGGTTGTGTTCCAATAAAATTGTTTTACAAAACCAGGGGCAGACTGGATTTTGCCTATGGGCTTTAGTTTGCTATTGCTGGTCTAATCTAGTTAAAATCAGTGTATCATTCTTATAATGAACCTCGGTGAGCTTGTCTCCTGAGCTCCCAATAATTTCCCCATACAGGATAACTTGCCCTTCCTACAGACCACCTTCCCCCTCCCCACAATCTACATGATTTCAGGAACAGAGCACCCACTGCCAGGTTCCCACAACAGGCCTCTCTGACTCCAGACTCCAGCTGATTGGTTCAAGGTAGGTAGTGGCACAACTCTAAGGGGCACAATTCACACCCTAGTCTAGAAAATGCACTCCACGGATGCCTTTTGCAAAGAAGACAAGGTGACTGGCAACCTCTAGTGCTGTGCAACTTAGTTGAACTGCGCACCTGAGTGAAGTGGGCTGCTCATAGTCTTTCCTCAAGATTCTGGAATTGAGTCTAAGAGATTCTGTCCTCTGAAAGGGAGGGTATGTAAGTGGGGATGGAACCCTTGGTTAACCCTGTTGATTGGGATGCACAGAAAGTTAGTAGTGCAAAGGAATGAAACAGATATTCAGAGAGAAACAATGGTGAGAGCTCTGTAGCACTGCAGTCCTTGGCTCTAGGCCCTTTCTGAGGTCCAGATGCATCCTTGCCCTTGGGCTCTATGAAAGGACCCGTACCCTTATATAAATTCATTTTTCTTTTGCTTAAATCCAAAAGAATTCTGTTACATGCAAATAGAAGTCCTAATAGCATTAACAAACAACAGGAGCACTTCAGTAGAATTCAAGTTTGGTAGGATTTTTTTTTAAATCAATGTACAGATTATTTCAGGAACACATAATTTTGTTTCAAACTGGATCTCCCTGATGATAAGAGTATGTGAAATTTCATAAATACTAAAGTACCTCTATATTCTAATGATCTATATAGTAATAAATAATTGGGTGGAGATGCCTGGGTGGCTCAGTTGGTTAAGTATCCCACTCTTGATTTCGACTCAGGTCGTGAAATTGAGCACTATGTTGATTTCAGTGCTGAGTGAGGAGCCTGATTGAGATTCTCTCTCTCCCTCTGCCCCTCCCCCTCAACCCCCACCCTGCTCACATGTGTTCTGTGTCTCTCTAATGAAAAAAAAGTTTTAAAAAATAGTTTTGTCAGGGCGCCTGGGTGGCTCAGTGAGTTAAAGCCTCTGCCTTCAACTCAGGTCATGATCCCAGGGTCCTGGGATTGAGCCCCTCATGGGGGGGGGGGGTCTCTGCTCAGCAGGGAGCCTGCTTCCTCCTCTCTCTCTGCCTGCCTCTCTGCCTACTTGTGATCTCTGTCAAATAGATAAATACAATCTTTTTTAAAAAAACTTTGTGGGGCGCCTGGGTGGCTCAGTGGGTTAAAGCCTCTGCCTTCGGCTCAGGTCATGATCCCAGGGTCCTGGGATCAAGCCCCGCATTGGGCTCTCTGCTCAGCAAGGAGCCTGCTTCCGCCTCTCTCTCTCTGCCTGCCTCCCTGCCTACTTGTGATCTGTCTCTCTGTCAAATAAATAAATAAAATCTTTAAAAAAA
>ML099900.1:17787-97713 GCA_003697995.1 Taxidea taxus jeffersonii | reverse complement strand
GAGGGGCACCAGAGTGGTGCAGTTGGTTAAGTGTTTGACTTTTGATTTCAGCTCATGTCATGATCTCAGGGTCATCAGATTGAGCCCTGCATTGGGCTCTTCTCTCAGTGGGGACTCTGCTGGAGATTCTCTCTCTTGCTCCCTCTGCTCCCCCTCAACAATAAATAAATAAATAAGTAACCAAACAAATAAATAAAATACTTTTAATATTAAATTAAATTTAAAAAAATAAAAAATAAAATTGTCATTTATTTCACTAGCAAAATTGGTTTATTCATGACTAGCAGAGAATTACAATCCAGGACAGGCAAGCTATGGCAAAACCATGGGCGAGTCCAAAGAGCAAAGAGAAGAAACACTCTTTTATAGAAGAAAGCAGGGAGTTGAGAGGGGCTGTTATAAACAAAAAGTGTTGGAATAAACTGGGAGTTCAAAATGAAGTGGGTTTTCACTGGCTGAGTTGTGGCACTCTCTCATCAGCTGGGCTGTTGCGGAACAAGGAGAAAATCTCTTTCTCCTGCTGGGGTAGTGAAGTATAGACTTTTTTCCTGGGGGAATGCAAGGTTCATTTCTTCCTTTTGGGGTCTGCAATTGACAACTCTTGGTAGGTTGTGAGACCTCCCCCTTCTAGCCTCCCGACTCCATTTTAAATTACATTTCCTTTTATTAATTTTCACAAAGCCAAGGGTAGTTAACTGGGGGAGATTTTAGCAAGACCTCTTTGGTCAGATTCTCTCCATCTTCAGAGACAAGGATCCTGCTTTCCTTTGGGTATATGGCGAATAGGCACCTTTCACATGAGGGTCTTATGACCTGCTTCACGGAGAGGTCAGAGAATCCTTCCTGACCTACCATTTCTCAAATTCCTTCAACTTAAAATATTCAATATGCCAAGGTACAATATTTTGTTGTAGTGTGTTCTGAACTCCATCAGTAGCAACAGTTAATAAACTCCTTTATATTTCAACTAACGCCAAAGGACCATTCTCTTCTCATGTATTTCCAGGTAAAACCCATCTACTACTCCCTTATGACTCCCATATGCCTCTTGGATAACTCCCTTATTTACTTGCCTGTATAAAACCTCAGGTTCCATTCCTTTTCTTTGAGATGTTCCTTATGTATAAATATTCTCCCTATCACAATAGCCTGAATAAAATAATTTCCATAATTGTCTGGTGCATTCTGTCTTTCACAACTTACATCTGAAACTCTTTTCCTTTATGTACTCCCCTACACACACACACACACACACTCTCTCTCTCTCTCTCTCTCTCTCTCTCACACACACACACACACACATACACTAATAAAAAGGGATTTTGTTCCATGACCCAAATAGATTAGCTAAGCCTACTATGAGAACACTTGCTTTGGATTGAAATTTCCATGGAAGATGCTTGTTAAAGTGCTCAAGAAGATGGAGCAGTGTCCTTCCCAAATTTATTTTAACAGGTTGTAAGACTTTCTTGTGCCTGCTTAGTAATAAACATTTGTGGGAGGTAATTCAGTTTAGAACTTCCTTTCATTGTCACATGCAGTGTGGTAGCAAAGTTGGGCACATGAAGATCTATAGTCTTCAACTTGTAGATACTGAATCCTGAAAGTTAAATGGTGGACTGCTGTGTCCACAAATCTTAAACTACTGTATCATGATTCTTAGTCATAACCAAGCCCCTTCCCCAATTGAAAGGCCCGCCTTATAATGAACTTCAAAAATCTCAATCTCCTGACTTCACCCTCTCCACTTATAGATGATATCAAGTCTGTGTTGAGGTGGTGTTCCCCTTGCTGTGTAGAGAGCAAGCTTACCCTTGTCTCATCAAGTAGTTTGGTAATATTTGGGGAGCCAGTGTTTATAACAAGAACGTTATTCAAATCTTTTATAAGCTCAATTTCCTTAGCTTAATATTTCTCATGAGGTCTTTGGTTCTGCAACCAGGAATTGCCTTTCCAAAGGTGTTTTTTGGCAACTCAAGCTGCACAGTTGGGGACTGTGATTTCATATCGTGGTTAGCTTTTCATATATCTCTCTCACTCACATACTTATCTCTAGTTATTTATTTGTAGACCTGAAGCTGAAAGGACCAGTTTGGAACCTATGTCAATAATCCAGGTGAGCAATGGTGAGGACTCTGACTAATGTAGCTGCTATAGGAATAGAGGGAGAGAATGTTTAAAAAACATTAAGATAGAATCCATAGCATTTTTTAGTTAACTAGATTTAAGAGTGAGGGGGAAACGCCAAGAATTGCACTGAGGTTTCTAATTTTCAAGAATGGTAGAATCATATGTCATTCGAAAGATCAAGATTAAGGACATGTGGGTGGCTCAGTCAGTTAAGCCACTGCCTTCGGCTCAGTTCATGATCCCAGGGTCCTGGAATTGAGTCCCGCATCGGGCTCCTTGCTCAGCAGGGAGCCTGCTTCTCTTTCCACCTCTGCCTGCCACTCTGCCTGTTTGTGCTCGCTCTCTCGCTCTCTCTCTCTCTCTCTGACAAATAAATAAAATCTTTTTTAAAAAAAGATCAAGATTACTTTGGGACAGCTGACTGTCTCAGTAGAGCATATGACTCGATCTCAGAGTTGTAAGTTTGAGCCTCATGTTGGGTAGAGAGATTATTTAAAAAATAAAATCATTGGAAAAAAAGATCAAGAATATTTCTATTTTTGATTTGAAAATTTATTGAGCAGCTACTATATGTAGGGCACATGTAAGGAGGAAGAATACAAGGGTGGGAGGGATTATGTTAAATGAAAGTTTCCTGGAGGACATTCAAGCGGATACAATTAATGAGTAGTTGATAAGGCTCTGAAATCCATAGAAGACTTTGATATTGGGGGGAAATGTGAGAACCATTAGCATGGACTTTATTACTGAAGCTATGGGATAACATAAAAATGAAGGGAAAAACTATAAAAATGTCTGGAGAGATAGGAAAAAAACTAGGAAAGAAAGTGATGTCACAAAGACTGGAAAAGTATAACATGTTAAAAAAGGAGAAATTGGTTAACGAGGACAAATGTTGCCCAGAGGTCAGCTAGGGCTTGCATTCTCCAAATTAGAATCTCCCTGGTAGTTTCAGAAAAAATAGTTTAGCGGAGCAGTGGAAGGAAGAATAAATTACTAGTCCTCATAATTAATCTATTTCAAAGGAAGCCTAATAGATTTCAGTTACTATATGTTTCTGTAAGTTTCCCTTTGAAAGATTAAGGGCATTTTGATTGGAACCTTTCAAGAAGATTCTCTTTAATAGAATGGATGGTCTTTGAAAATGTATTTATTCAACTTTGTATTGACCAGAATCTTGGCCATAGAAGGCATGCAATAAATTATTGTAAAATTGAAGATAACAGTCACTCACATCTCTCTCTCATGCTCTCTGTCATATATATCTCTGTATATACATATATATGCTTTTATTTTGAATAAAATATATTTTGTATTTTAATATATCCAGTTTTTATTTGGAAATAATTATAGACTCATAGAAGTTTACAAAAGAAATGCATGGGGAGGCTCCATGTACCCTTTCCCCAGCCTCCTCCAAAGCTAACATATTATATCAATATCATACATGATTAAAACCCCAGAAAAATGACTTTGGCACAATCCATTGAGCTTATTCAAATTTCAATGGTTATAATGCACTAATCTGTGTATGTATGCAGGGGGTTGAGGGAACTCTGTGAAATATTATTACATGTGCAGCCTTGTGTAACCACAACCACAATTGAGATACTCAACTGTGTCATTACTACAAGACTCCCGCACGTTACCCCATTATAGCCCCACTTGTCCCCCTCCTCCCCATCCCCAATACCTGGCTACCACTGATAAGTTCTCTACCTCTATAATTATGCTACCTCATGAATATTGAATAAATGCAATTATGCACTATCTTTTTGAGACTGGCTTTTTTCCACTCAGCATAATTTTCTTCAGGTTCGCCCAAATTGTGTGCTTCAATAATCCATTTTTCTGAAGTGCTGAGTAGTATTCCATAGCTTGCATATATATACCACAGTGTGTTTAACTTTTCACCCTTGGAAGGACATTTGCGCTGTTTCGAGTTTTTGGCTGTTATAAATAAAGCTGCTACAAGCATTCATACAAAGGTTTTTGTGTGAAAGTGTCTTCATTTCTCTGGGATAGATGCCCAGGAGTGTAATTACTAGGCTGTAAGTTTCATGTTTAGTTTTGTTAGAAAGAGCCAAACTGTTTCCCGAATGGCTGCACCATTTTACCTTTCCACTGGCAATGTATATGAGATCCAATTTCTCTGCATCCTCTCAATATATATGTATTTTTTTCATTTGGCTCTTCGGATAGTTGTGTAGTGATATTTCCTTTTTTCTAGTAAGATTTTATTTTTATTTATTTGAGAGAGAGACGGAGATAGCAAAAGAGGTAGCTAAAGAAAGCATGAGCAGGGAGGAGACAGAGAAGCAGTCTCCCCGATGAGCAGGGAGCTCCCATATGGGACTTGATTTCAGGACCCTGGGATCATGACCTGAGCTGGAGACAGATGCTTAACCGACTGAGCCACCTAGGCACCCCAGTTGTGTAGTGATATTTTACTGTGGTTCTAATTTGTATTCTCTGATGGCTAATATGAAATATCTATTCGTGTGCTTATTTTCTACCTGCATATCTCTTCTCCCGTGAAATGTCTCTTCCTATATTTTGCCTATGTTTTAATTGTTGAATTTTTTTAAAGATTTTATTTATTTATTTAATTTATTTATTTGTTAGAGAGAGCATGAGAGAGAGAGCACAAGCAGGGGTGGGGGCAGAAGGTGCAGAGGGAGAGAGAGAAGCAGAATCCCAGCTGAGTAGGGAGCCCAAAGTTATGGGGGGGGAGGGGCACTCTCTCCCGGGATCCTGGGATCATGACCTGATCTGAAGACAGACATTTAACCCACTGAGCCACCCAGGCGCTCCTTAACTGTTAAGTTTTGAAAGTTCTTTATATATTCTAAAGATCTTATTTATTTATTTGACAGAGAGAGATCACAAGTAGGCAGAGAGAAGGAAGCAGTCTCCCCGCTGAGCAGAAAGCCCGATGTGGGGCTCGATCCCAGGACCCTGGGATCATGACCTGAGCTGAAGGCAAAGGCTTAACCCACTGAGCCACCCAGGTGCCCCTTTATATATTCTAGATAACCACCTCTTTGTCAAACGTGTGGTTTGCAAATATTTCCTTCCATTCTGTAGTTTTTTTCATCCCTCTTAACAGGGTCTTTTGCAGAACAAAAGTTTTTTACTTTAAGGGGCCAATTTATCCTTTTTTTATTTTTTACCTTTATAGATCGTGCTTTTGGTTTCAAGTCTAAGAACTCTATGCTTAGTGCTGATCCCCAAAGGTTTCCTATCATGTTTTTTCTACAAGTCTTACAGTTTTTACATTTTACGTTTAAATCTGTAATCCATTTTGACCAGATTTTTGGATATGGTGTAAAATGTAGGTGAAGAATCATTTTCTGTTTGCCTGTGGATGTCCAACTGCTTCAGCACCATTTGTTAAAAGGGCAATCATTCCTCCATTGAATTGATTTTACTCATTTGTCAAAAATTAATTGGGTATACTTGCACAGATCTCTTTCTGGGTTTTTATTCTGTTCCACTGATTTATAGGTCTATCCTTCTGCCAGTATCATGCTGTCTTAATTACTGCAAATAAACTGTAATACTTAACAATGTGGTAAGGGATTCCTCTCACTAATATATATATATATATATATATATCACATATATATCACATATATACACATATATATACACATATATATTTTTTACTTTGCTGTTTTATAGTAATTACTCTGTGGTATGAGTTACAAATTGCTTCTAACATGGGTTATAGATTTGCAAAGAATTAGAATATAACAAAGTACATTTTAAGCTATAACTGTATAAGAAATAATTTAATATTAGTTCCTGATGAACTGATATAATCGAAAGAGGCTCAGGAATCAGGATACCTGGGTTTCATATTGAGTTTTGACACTGACATGCTATATTACTTTAAACATGCCTCTCTTAACCTCTCAGTCTGCTTCCTCATCTGTAAAAGTTGTAGGAAGTAGATAGTCCCTAAGGCCTTTTCTAGAAAAATAAAAAATTCCTGAGTTGATTTAATCTATATAAATTATGTACACAGCTACCACACTATATAAGTACAGGAGGCACCATTTACACTGTATTCTCTGTCAGGGTTTAGAAATCTATAGCCTGGGTGGGGTGGGAGGTAAATACAGATTGTAGCCATTTTTTTGTAAATAAAGTTTTATTGGAACACTGCCATACTCATTCATTTACATTCTGCCTGTGATCACTTTCTCCACTACAGTTCCAGAGTTGACTGGTTGCAATAGAGACCCTATAGTAAGGAAAGCCAAAAATATTTACTTTACAAAAAAATTCCCAACTCTTAGTCCATATGAATCCTGCTTCCTGAAATTGTGTGACTATGGTTGACCTAATTATTTAAATGTCTATCTATGAGGGAGAAAGTGCTGATTTGGCAAGAATTAAACTCCTCTTTTGTCATATTAATTTATCACTACAGTTAGAAAATAATCAGGGTAGGGAACATTCTTAATTTTAGTGCCATCATGCCATCATTATCAAATTAATATATTGTAACTAAGCCCTTTCAAATAGTAACAGAAGTTTAGCCTAGGAGAAATAGGCCTTGATGTAGTAATTTAGATTTTCTTTTCCTTCAAGTTCTTTCCAGTTCAAAAAAAATATCTGAGCACCAATGAGCATCATGGGATGCAATGTTTGCTGTGAGATAAGAAATGAGTAAGACAAGCTACGCCTGGGTAGCTCAGTCGGTTAAGCGTCTGCCTTCAGCTCAAGTCATGATCTCAGGGTCCTGGGATCGAGCCCCGCATCGGACTCCCTGCTCAGCAGAGAGCCTGCTTCTCTCTCTCCCTCTGCCTGCCGCTCTGCTTACTTGTATTCTCTATTTCTCTGTCAAATAAAATAAATAAAATCTTTTTAAAAAACTGATATTACAGAAATGCATAGAATCATAAGAGACTACTGTGAACAATTATATGTTAAAAGTTGGGGTCAAGGCCTTCGTAAGAGTCCCTGCTTGGCAGGGAGCCTGCTTCTCCCTCTCCCTCTGTCACTCACCCTGCTTGTGCTCTCTCTCTCAAGTGAATAAATAAAATAAATAAAACTTTTTAAAATTTTCAAAAATTAAAAAAATTTTTTTTAAATAAATGAGAAAAACAAGATTCTTGCTGTCAAGGAACTCACAGCCAAGTTATGGGGAAAGGGAATAAACCAGAGAAAAAGTCAACATGATTAAGACACATTGTGATAAGTCAAAGGGCGTCAGTGGGGTTCTAAGAACATAAAGGCTATGTTGTCCTTCATTTCTTAGCTTCAGTGGCTTGCTTCTGTGGTGGGAGGTAAAAGTTTTCCCCCACCCATTTAGGGTCTCTGGCTGAGTCTGGAAATTAAACTGACAAGGAAAGATTAACAGGAGAAAAGGAAAGATGAACAGAAAAGCATTCAAGTTTTATTAATTTTTACTTGTACATGGGAGCTTTCACAAGAGAATGAAGACCCAAAGAAGTGGTTGGAACAGGATGCTTTTATACATTTTAGACAAAGAAATTTGTGAAGAGTTGATAAGACAAAGGGGTTTGGGCTAGGGTAATTAATGGTGAAGAAGTAACTAGGAAGATAAGGGTTAGTTTAACAAATTTCCTTTATATGGATTTCTCTGTTGCTCTCTGGGATGATTAGAATCTGTCTCCAGTAAAAGGAGAATTTATATCCTTCCTTTAAGCTGAAAAGAGGGAGCTTTTTCAGTGTTTACTGCTTCTTAACTCTGCCTTCAGCTCAAAAAATTTCTCATGTCAAAAGGCATATTTCAGGGTGACATATTTTAATTTCCTTCCACATTCTATCTTTCCCTGAGTGTTGTTACTTAGGTTGCACTGGAATGGTTCCTTTAAAGTAAGCTTTCAGGGCACCTGGGTGGCTCAGTTAAGTGTCTGCCTTTGGCTCAGGTCATCATCCCGGGGTCCTGAGATCGAGTCCTGGGATTGAGTCCCAGATTGGGTTCCCAGCTCAGCAGGAAACCTGCTTCTCCCTCTCCCACTCTCCCTAATTGTGTTCCCTCTCTCACTGTGTCTCTCTGTCAAATACATAAAATTAAAATATTTTTTTTAAAAATGAGGTAAGCTGGGGTGCCTGGGTGGCTCAGTGGGTTAAGCCTCTGCCTTCGGCTCAGGTCATGATCTCAAGGTCCTGAGACCAAGCCCCGCATTGGGCTCTCTGCTCTGCGGAGAGTCTGCTTCCTCCTCTCTCTCTGCCTGCCTCTCTGCCTACTTGTGATCTCTGTCTCTGTCAAATAAATAAATAAAATCTTAAAAAAAATGAGGTAAGCTTTCTGTGAGTCAATAGTATTAATAATAGTTATCCATTCATGGCACTTTTGAATTCCAGAGTTTTTAGTTATACTACATTTAGAATATTTGAACTGAATAAAGAAAATGTGGTGTATACACACAGAGAGAAATACTATGCAGTCATAAAAGAAGAAAGAAATTCTGCCATTCACCACAACATAGACAGAACTTGAGGGCATTATGCTAAGTGAAATATGGCAGAGAAAGACAAATCCTGCATGATGTCACTTATATGTGAAATCTTAAAAAAAAAAAACTCATAGAAGATGTCAGATTTTGGGTTACCAGGAGTGCGGGTGGGAGAATCTGATGGAGGTGGTTAAAAGGTACAAACTCTCAGCTATAAAATACATGTTGGGGATAAAGTACTGGGGGTATAATGTACAACACGATGACTACAGTTAACAATGTTGTACAGTACATTTGATAGTGGTTATGAGAGTAAATATTAACAGTTTTCATCACAAGGAAAAAATTATTGTAACTATATGAGGAAACAAATGTTAACTACACATACTGTAGTAATCATTTCACAGCATATGTTTGTCAAGTCATGAAGTACACCTTAAACTTTCATAAGTTTTGGGGCACCTGGGTAGCTCAGTCGGTAAGTAGCTACCTTCAGATCAGGTTATGATCCCAGGGTCCTGGGATGGAGCCCCATGTCAGGCTCCCTACTCAGTGGGGTCTGCCTCTCCCTCTCCCTATACCCCCTCCCCCTTGCTCATACTCTCTCTCCCACCCCAAAATAAATAAAATCTTAAAAACAAACCAACAAAACTTACACAGTGCTATATATCGATTATATCTCAATAAAACTGAAAGGATAAAAAGGAAAGAAAGAAAAAAAGAAAGCAGAATGTCTGACCAATACATACGTATACATGTGGTTGATCTCCTTCTCGCAAAATATGCCTGGCATACAGTAAGCCCTAAATACGTGATTATTATAAATACCATCCCTCCTCCCTTTGTTCCCTATCTTTATTTAGGAGTTGAGCCGTGCATATGTTTTCTCTACCATGCCTCTCCAACCCAGGCTCTCTGATCTGTTCTCACACGCTCTTAATACTTTTCATCTGGAGGATTCTCTGCCCCCCATTCAATTCAACCCACCCAAAGTCAGATTAATCTTTCTAAAATGAAGCACCAATGATGTGAAACTGCCCCTCTCTGCATACATACAAGTGATTTCCAAGCTGTAGACTCTGGACCCCTGGGACCCTAAGAAGCAACTGGAGGAGAGATTCTGGAATCCATATGCACAGAAATGTTTTCTCAATTGACAAAATATACTAAAAATACAAGATGTGATTACATTCCAGAGACAGAATTCTGTGAGCCTTATAGTGTGTTTCTGGCAACAAGAAATTCTCCAAACCAAAGGCTGCACACTGGACCCCACTGAAATTTCAGTTCTGGTTTTCCTAATGGTAAAGGCCCCAGGCTTCCCTGGATTTTTTTTTTACCCTACTCATATAAGAATGAAGTGTGTCTTCAATATATTTTAGCCAATCCATGTATTTTGAATATCTTTAATTTCAACAATGAGAACTCATTTCTAACATTTATTAGGCTAATTAACAAGCCACACAATATTGAAATTTATTTAAAGAAAAATGCCATGAAATGTTTGCACTGATGAGCCCCAGAAAATACTTTTTGTTACAATATTGAAACTTAAAGAAAAAAAATACCATAATTAACAAGCCTCACATTTCCACAATAAAAACCAGCTTCCAATAGTCACAATTGCTAATTAGTAAAACACCTGGTGTTGCTATAGATAGCATTACTCTAAATAAAGGAAGCACTTGTAGGAGCAACTTTAGGGGTAGATAACTCCTCATTAAAAAGATCTGGCTCTCCAGACCGTGAACTCCCAACTAGAACACTAGTTGCATCTGGGTTAGGAACATCAACTAATACACACAATGTCACACTGTTAAAGATAGGCTGAAGAGTGACGCCTGGGTGGCTCAGTGGATTAAAGCCTTTGCCTTCGGCTCGGGTCATGATCCCAGGGTCCTGGGATGGTGCCCCGCATCAGGGTCTCTGCTCAGCGGGGAGCCTGCTTCCTCGTCTCTCTCTGCCTACTTGTGATCTGTCAAATAAGTAAATAAAATCTTTTTTTAAAAAAGTTAGGCTGAAGTGTTTTAACTCACAAGTAACCTAACAGTTGTGCTCTGATTTCTGCTTGTAGTTATCCTTTCCTTCTTCCTAGGTCATCTCAGATGATTGTTCCATAAAGTCTTTCTACACAGCTCTCTCCTGTGAGCTTCTATTGCATTGAGGACTTCTTTTATGATGCCCACCTTAAGCCCTTATAGTACCTTAGCTCACACTGATCCTAGGGCATAGCCCATAAAAAGCACGAGCTCTGGGACGCCTGGGTGGTTCAGTTGGTTAAGCAGCTGCCTCCAGCCGGGTCATGATCCCAGCGTCCTGGGATCGAGCCACATCGGGCTCCTTGCTTGGCAGGGGGCCTGCTTCTCCCTCTGCCTGCCACTGTCTGCCTGTGCTTGCTCGCTCTCTCTCTGACAAATAAATAAATAAGATCTTTTAAAAAAAAAAGCATAAGCTCTGCAAAGGGAAAAACAACAACAACAACAAAGCATGCGAACGAGAGACAAACCAAGAAACACTTTTTTTTCCTAACTTAGAGACACTTCTTTTTTAAAGATTTTATTTATTTATCTGACAGAGATCACAAGTAGGCAGAGAGGCAGGCAGAGAGAGAGGAGGAAGCAGGCTCCCCGCTGAGCAGAGAGCCTGATGTGGGGCTCGATCCCAGGATCCCGAGATCATGACCTGAGCCAAAGGCAGAGGCATTAACCCACTGAGCCACCCAGGCGCCCCCAAGAAACACTTTTTTTATGCAGGCTCCATGCTGGGTGGTGCTTGAACTCACAGCCCTGCAATCAAGACCTGAGCTGATATTGAGAGTCAGATGCATAACTGACTGAGCCACCCAGGCACCCCGAGAAGCTGGCTCTTAACTGTAGAAAACAAACTGATGGTTAAAAGAGGGGAGGTGTGTGGGGAGGGATAGGGAAATTGCAAGCGGGGATTAAGGAGTGCATTCGTTGTGATGAGCACAGGGTGATGCATGGAGTCATTGAATTATACACCTGAAACTAATATAATACAACGTTAACTAGACTGGAATTAAAATTAAAAATGTAATAAAAAATCACATAAAATGGGAGAAAACAGGGACACCTGGGTGGCTCAGTTGGTTAAGCGGCTGCCTTCGGCTCAGGTCATGATCCCAGCGTCCTGGGACCGAGTCCCACATCAGGCTCCTTGCTCGGCAGGGAGCCTGCTTCTCCCTCTGCCTCTGCCTGCCTCTCTGTCTGCCTGTGCTCGCGTGCTCTCTCTCTCTCTCTCTCTGACAAATAAATTTTTAAAATATCTTTAAAAAAATGGGAGAAAACAAAGTATGAGCTCTGGAGTCAAGCTACCAGAATCTGAATCCTAATTCCACTTGTGACCTTGGCAAGTCCCACAAGTTAGTTAATTCCTCTGTGCAATTTTTTATTTGTAAAATGGGGATACGGCAAACTAACTGTAATAGGAATATGTCGTATTGACTGAGAATATTTAATTCCGCCATAGTAAACAAGAAAACAAATGGGAGAAATGAAATTCATATGTATGTTAAGCTGAGACATCGAGGTTAGTAACCCACAAGACATTTTAGACGTAAGGTAGGATGTATGTGTACAAAACATAAATCAGAAGGGATAGAAAAACCAAGTAGGCACTAAATATTCATGAAGCACGGAAGGCACCTAATATTCATGATGCAGTAAATATACATCAGGCCCCTGAGACACCAAATATTCACAGCACACTAAATATACGAGGCACTCAGTATTCATGAGGACCTAAATCAGCCACCCACAAGGGACATCTATTCTGTGCCAGTGTATCCTTTACGAGGAAACAAAGAATTAAAGTTCCTAACTGCCCACAGGGCTATGGCAAGTTTCAGCTGTGGACAGGTACACTCAGCCCTACAACTCTCCAAAAGAGACTGTGTGTCTAATTGGCTTCAGGCTTCCTTCATTCACAGAGCCTCTGCTCAAACCTCACGGCTGGTCTTCGTAATCACACCATCAGTGCATGAGGCTGATGAGGGATGAGAGAAATGGGACATACAAACATTGCATAACCCAAGTGTGGTTCAGCTTGCTGTCATCCTACCCTAAGTGTGTTAACATACTCCATTTCTCTCCCCTAACATCTTACTGTAAATGTCAAATTGGATAAATCATGTGATTTGAGTGATCTCAGACTTACCTGAGTTTTTAGGAACCCAAGCATTCATTATTCTCCCACACTGTAGTTTTTTTTTAAGATTTTATTTATTTGGGTGAGAGAGAGAAAGCGAGAAGACATGAATGGGGACAGGCAGATGGACAGGGAGAAGTGGGCTCCCTACTGAGCAGGGAGCCTGATGTGGCCACTCAATCCCTGGACTCTGGGATCATAACCTGAGCCAAAGGCAGACACTCAATGGACTGAGCCACCCAGGTGCCCCAGCTCATTTTTTTAAATAGCCTTATTGAGATACAACTCACATACCATTACAATTCATCCATGTAGTGTGTACGACTCAATATTTATTGGTATATTAGATCAAGTTTTTAAAAATTGTGGTAAAATGTATAACACAATTTGCCATTTTAACCATTTTAATTGCACAATTCAGTGGTATTAATCACAGTCACATGCTGTGCAATAATCACTGATTCCAAAACTTTTTATTTTTTATTTTAATTTTAATTCTATTTATTTAACATACAGTGTAATATCAGTGTCAGATGTGTAGTAGAGTAATTCAACACTTCCATACATCACTCTGCTCATCACAACAAGAGCTCTCCTTAATACCCATCACCTATTTCCCCATTCAATTCCACCCCACCCCATTCCCTCTGGTAATCATGAATTTGTTCTTTATAGTTAAGAGTCTTGGGGCACCTGGGTGGCACAGTCAATTAAGCATCCAACTCTCCGTTTTAGCTCAGGTCAAGATCTCACAATTCTGTGCTCAGCCGAGAGTCTTCTTATGACTCTCTCTCTCTCTGCCCCTCCCCAATCTCTAAAATAAAGATATTTTATTTATTTTCTTAAATGATTTTATTTGTTTATTTTGAGAGAGAGAGAGAGCACACAAGTGAGGGAGAAGGGCAGAGGGAGAGGGAGAAGCAGACATCTTGCTGATTAGGGAGCAGATGGATATGGGGCTTGATCCCAGGACCCCAGGATCATGACCTGAGCCAAAGGCAGACACAACCAACTGAGCCACCCAGGTGCTCCTAAAATAAAGAAATCTTGGGGCACCTGGGTGGCTCAGTGGGTTAAGCCTCTGCCTTCGGCTCAGGTCATGATCTCAGGGTCCTGGGATCAAGTCCTACATGGGTCTCTCTGCTCAGCGGGGAGGCTGCTTTCCTCTCCCTCTCTCTGCCTGCCTCTCTGCCTACTTGTGATCTCTGTCTGTCGAATGAATAAATAAAATCTTTTAAAAAATAAAATAAAGGAATCTTAAAACAAAAGAAGAAAAGAGGGGCACCTGGGTGGCTCAGTCAATTAGGTGTCTGCCTTGACCTCAGGTCATAATCTCAGGATCCTAGGATTGAGCCCTGCATCAGGCTCCTTGCTCAGTGGAGAGTCTGCTTCTCCCTCTCCCTCTGCCTGCCACTCCCCCTGATCATGCTCATGCTCTCTCTCTCTGTATCAAATAAACAAACAAAAATCTTAAAAAATAGAAAATGAAAAAGTCTGTTTCTTTAAAAAAAGGGGGGGTACATGAACAAAAAAGAGTCGAGTCTGTTTCTTGGCTTGCCTCTCACTTTTTAAAAATATTTTTGTTTATTTATTTGACAGAGAGACACAGTGAGAGAGGGAACACAAGCAGGGGGAGTGGCAGAGAAAGAAGCAGGCTTCCCGAAGAGCAGGGAGCCTGATGCAGGGCTTGATCCCAGGACACTGGGATCATGACCTGAGCTGAAGGTAGACGCTTAACGACAGAGCCACCCAGGTGCCCCAGCCTCTCACTTTTTTAAATTACCCCCAGAAGAAATTATATAACCATTAAGTAATAGCTCCCCAATCTCTCTTTGCCCCAGCCACCATAATCTCTAATCTACTTCTGATTTCTATCAATATGCCTAATCCAGGTATTTCATACAAGTGGGATCACACATTTGTCTTTTTGTGTCTAACTTCTCTCACTTGGCATAATATTTTCAAGATTTATCCATGTCGTAGCATGTGTCTGAATGTTTTTTCTTCTTTATAGATGATTAATATTCCATATTTTGTTTCTTCATTCATTTGTGGATACGCATTTGGATTACATAAAGGAAAAAGCTCAGTCTTCCATCTCCTGTGTTTCTCTCTTTGTGTCTCCTTTGCTGCTCACACAGAATACTTCACTTATGACACTTCGGGTCACCAAATGTGTGTGGGTTTTTTCCACCCACCCCAGCTGGGTTTCCTGTACCAGTTGGGTGTCCTACAATTCAACTCAATTCTGACACCATCTACCTGAATATAGTGTTGGATCCCAAGGTCAAGGGCCCCATCTCACAAGACTGCTCCCACCCCTCCTGCAGATGCCGATTCAAGTAGTAGGTCTCCAGGTTACCCTCAACTTCTGTCCGTTTTGGCTCCAGAGGAGAGGTTCTCAGGACTTCTGCCTCAGTTTCGATTCATTTGCTACTGCAGCTCACAGAACCCAGGAAACACTTATGTCTGCCAGTTTCTTAAAGGTTATGATAAAGATGAATAGCCAGACGGGAGAGATGTGTAGAGCAAGGCCTGTGGGAAGGGGCGTGGAAGCTAATGGGGGGCCACTCTACCAGAACCTCCACATATTCACTAACCTGGAAGCTCTCCGAATCCTGTCAATACAGAGACATGATGGATTAAATCATTGGCCAATAGCAATTCCTTCAACCTCCAGCCCCTCTCTCTCCCAGAGGTGGGGGAGGGGGGCTGAAATTTCCAAGCATGCAATCACGAGTTGGTTGTCTTGGCCATCAGCCTCTAAGCTTACGTGGTGGTCCAAAAGTCGCACGTTAACATAAAAAAAGATACTTTGTTATTCTCATTGCTTAGGAAATTCTAAAGATTTTAGGAGCCCTGTGCCTCTCAAAACCATGAGGAAGACCAAATACAGGTTTCTTCTTATAAATCACAATATCACACATTGTTTCCACTTCTTGGCTATTGTAAATAATGCTGCCTACAGATATCTGAGGTCCCTGCTTTCAGTCCCTTTGAGTATTTACCTCAACACTGAATTGCTGGCTTATATTGGTAATTCTGCATTTAGTTTTTTTGTTTTAAGATTTATTTATTTATTTATTTGACAGACAGAGATTACAAGTAGGCAGAGAGGCAGGCAGAGAAAGAGGAGGGGAAGCAGGCTCCCCGCTGAGCAGAGGGCCTGACGTGGGGCTCGATCCCAGGACCCTGAGATCATGACCTGAGCCGAAGGCAGAGGCTTTAACCCACTGAGCCACCCAGGCGCCCCATGCATTTAGTTTTTTGAGGAACCACCAAACTGTTTTCCATAGCACTTGTACCATTTCACAGTCCTGCCAGCAACATACTAGGGTTCCAATTTCTCCACATTCTGGCCAACATTTATTATTTGCATTTTATTTCTTTATTTGAGAGAGAGAGAGAGAGTGAGCCTGAGTAGGGAGAGGAGTAGAAGAAGTGGACTCCCAGATGAGCAGGAAGCTCTATGCGGGACTTGATTCCAGGACCCCGGGATCATGACCTGAGTCAAAGGCAGACAGTTAATGGACTGAGCCACCCAAGCTCCCTGTTGTTTTCATTTAAAAAATTGTAGCCCTCCTAGAAGTTGTAAAGTGGTATCTCACTATGGTTTCTGTTTGTTTTCGTCCAAATGTCCCCCTTTAGCTTTGCCTAAGCATATCTCCTAGAGCAAACTTGAAAAACTCTCCCTATAAAGGGCAGACAGTAAATATTTTAGGCTTGCTGGGCCACAGTCTCATTCACAACTCCCCAACTCTGCTGCTGTAGTGTGAAAGCAGCCAGAGATAATCTGTAGACAAATAAGCCTGCCTATGTTCCAACAGAACTTTATTTACAGAAACAGGGAGTGGGCCAGATTTTTTAACCCATGCTCCATAGTTTCCAGACCCTTTATCTAGAGCTATAGAGTCACTGTGACTAAATATGGTCCACATACAAAAACTTAAATATGAAGGGTGGCATGGTTGTTTATTTAAAAATACTCAAACAATATTTACTGAGTCCTTACTGTAAGGTTTTACAGGCGAGATACACAGGACACCAGGTGAGATAAGCGCAAGGCAGGATTATTAAAGGCGCTCTAGGGCAAAGTTCCGCGACTCCGGAGAGGTGAGTCAGGGAAGTCGCACCAGGGAGGGGGTTGAGTGGGTTATTTATTTGGGTTAAGACAAGGCATAGGTTCACAGCCATATAGGGTAAGGTGATGGATTCCGGGCGTGGATTCACAACTATATATGGTAAGGTATTTGGTGGTTGGAGGGTAGGGGGAGTCCTCATGGTCCTGTTTCCTGCATAAGTATACGTCCTTCTGGCGGGAGTCATGGGTAGAGGAAGAGGGCGGCCTGGAAGATGGCGGCCCGGTGGCCATTTTTATCGTTCCTCCAGCATTCCAGGAGCCGCAGACCCAACACCTACTATATTACCTCCAGGTGATAGCTGCTGGGTGGGCAATAGTGAACAAGATTGGGTTCCTGCTCTCAAGGAGCACTTTGGGAAATCTGAGACACTTTGAGTGAAATGACTTTTTATTATTTTTCTCATGCAACTGAACAGTTAGCTTTGCTATGGAATATTATAATTTTATTACAACAGGGAACAAAACAAAATACCGCAACTAAAGGTCTAAATTCTCCCGGGAAAAGTTTTTGGGTCAATCCATTTCCTCATCTATTTGCTTCTCACCCCCCGCCCAAAAAACCATAGTAATTACTTAAGGGAGCAAGAGATGCTCCAACCCCAAATGATTTCCATGACTACTTCTCCACTTAAATTTTAAGTCCATTCAATGTGTTAAAAATCCTAAGGATGTGTAGTTGATAATCTTTGCAAGTGTTCCATGTTTAATACTCTCTGTTACACCTTTCCTTTCACACTCAGGGATATCACTGAGGTGAATAAGAATTGACTGTACAGGGGCACCTGTCAGGGTGCCTGGGTGGCTCAGTAGGTTAAGCCTCTGCCTTCGGCTCAGGTCATGATCTCAGGGTCCTGGGATCCAGTCCCACATTGGGCTCCCTGCTGAGCAGGGAGCCTTCTTCCCCCTTTCCCTCTGCTTATCTCCCTGCTTGTGCTCTCTCTCCTTCTCTCACTCTCTCTCAAATAAATAAATTCTTTAAAAAAAAAAGAACTGTACAAAAGAAAATTGAAAGGGTGAAAAGGACAAAGATCAAGTCAAATATGAGTAGAGATAATCATGTTTTAAATCTTATAATTAATTTAACATGTACAGTGCACAAAGAGATGCTGGCAGCAATAGAAACTTCCTGGATTAGATCAAGACAGTCCGGGGATTAGAAATGACATTTAATAGAATTATTGTAAGCATATCTTATTAAGATGAATGAAATTCGTGTTTTATCTGAGTTTCTGAACACATACTGAGCAATTACGAGAATGCTTAAATAAATCATCAGAAGCTTCCACCCAGGTTAATCCCCTTTAATTAGACAAAAGCTTAATAGAAAATATTAGTCTTTACAGAGTTATTAGTATTTGAAAACTAAATTCAATTTGACAAATGAAAGAGAGTAAATTCAAGGCAGAGAATAGGGCAAGGTTCTAGCAATCGGGAGGTCTATTTGTGTGTCTGATCCCTTGTCTAAGCCTGTGAAAAGTACTTCAAACCCTCAGTTCTAAATTGATGGATGGATAGAGGGAGGAACAGATAGGTAGACGAACATGTGATAAGGCAAGTAAAAGAAAATGTTAATTATAGAATGTGGGTGGTGGGAAAATGGGGGTTCACTGTCAAATACTTCTACCTTTTCTGTATCTTTGAACATTTTCATCATAAAATCTTGGAAATAAGAAAAATCCTCAGTTCTGTGTAGTATATGACAACAGCATCACAGTCCCACTCTGACCATAAAATATAGGGGGGTGTGTGTGTGGTGTGTTACCTGACATGCTAACCAACTTGCAGCATCTTCTATACATTTCCCACATATTCCTCTATTGTATCTCTAATTTAGCACGTTAGACTGGAAGAGATCGTGGGGATTGTATTCCTTAATCATCTTCATTTATACCCACTTCCCTGATTTAAGGAGAGCAGCCACAAGAACAATCAGAAGAGCATATGCTGGAAGCTCTGTGTCACCAGCCTTTATAGAAATTAAGAGTTAAGGTTGTCAGTCCATCAGAGTAGTGCAATGGTAGAGTTCACCATCTCTGTACTGAGAGATGAACCATACTTCTTGGGAGGGAGAGGATAATGAAGAAAGACAAGGTTGCTTAAGCAAATGCTCATTCCTTACTATTCAGTTGACAAATTATCCAATTCTATGTTTGTACCATCAAGAGAAAAAGGGGTCTTGTTTTAAAAGGGTAACTGTCTTTTCACATGGGCTCTTACCGGTTCCTGACCATCGAAGGGATTAATAGTCAGGGCATTACTTAGAAGCCTGCTGTCTAGAGACACAGGAAAAAAAAAAACGTTTAATGCGGGTTAGGTGGAGGAAGGAAACCATGAGATGCAGCGGGGTATTAAAGCTCTGTGAGGCAGAGACTTTGGGCTCCTGGTTGCCGCTATATCCCCAGGTCCTAGAAAAGAGCCTAGCATAGTAGGTTTCAATAAATACTGAAAGAAGAGATTATCCCCAGTTGACTGGGATGTAAACCCGTTTAGGGCATGGATCCTGGCTTATCTCTGATCGTGTTTTAAGAAAACCAGGTAGCCTAGCTCAAAACGAAATCCCCATCGGTTAAAATTAGAATCCCAATACAATGCAGCTTTTCTTATCATAGAAGCTGTGATCACTATCCCCCCTCAGCTTCCAAATTGTTCATTCAGTAACGTTAACAGCATAACAATTTACACTAGATGGGGTGTGCATTTTGAAAAATAAGGAAAGAAAGGAAACTTCAACTTTCTGATGTTTAGAGGACTAATATTTCCTATTTGTAATTTCAAGGCATTTTAGGTAGCATGCAGTATATTATAATTGACTGTTTTCTCCAAAAATTGCCTACCGTTATGTGGCTTTAACTTTTAGATGACTGGCAGAGCACTTTTGAATTAGGAAGTATCAGTGATTGCTGTTCCTGAAGAAGAAAAGAGAACTGATAAATTTGCAAATTTTTCACTGATTGTTTGAGGTAGAGCTTATAATTCATCACTTATTCATTCGATCATTCAACAGATGTTCAATGAATTGCTGTGATGCTTCAGGCATTAAGCTAGGCCCTAAGGAAACAAAAATAATAAGATTTGATTTGTCTCCTAAAGGAAGCTCACAACCTAGTAGGAGAGAGATTATCAACTATCACAGTGCAGTGTGATAGAAAAGTCCTCTAGAAAAAGAATGGAGGAATGGTAAACTTGGGCATTTTTCTGGCTTACTTGATTAACAACTATCACTGATGATCATTTCATCATTTCAACCAAAAATGGAATCTTTTTCATATGAGAACAGTTGTTGCAAAGCTATGAACCAACTACATTTTTAAAAAAAGAAAATGCATTTTACATTATTATTTTGTTAGTTTATTAGTGCACATGATTTTTTCAATCAAAAATAAAAAATAAATTATTATAATGGAAGTACAAGCTTCAAAAAGTAGCATAATTTTTTAGAGGTGGTAGAGGCGGAAGGGGAGAGATAGAGAGAGTGTCTTAAGCATGTTCCACAGCCAGTACAGAGCCCAACTTGGGGCTCAGTCCCATGATCCCCATGATCTTACAACCCTGAGATCATGATGTGAGCCAAAATAAAGATTTAGATGCTTCACTGACTGAGCCACCCAGGCATCCAGTGGCATAATTTTTTAAATAACTTTCTTGAAATATAATTCAGATACTATGAAGTTCACCTTTTAATATGTATAACTCAATTTTTTTAGCATATGCACAAGATTGTGCAACCATCTGATTCCAGAATGGTTTTGTGTACTCTAATAAAAGTCTTCCCCATACTCATTGGTAGCCACTCCCCATTTCTCTTCAAAACCTCCCTCCCAACTCTAAGCAACTACTAATCTACTTTTAGTCTCCATGGATTTGTCTATTCAAGACATTTCATGTTAATGGGATCATATATATGGCTTCTTTCACTTAAGATAGTATTTTTCAAAGTTCATCAGTGTCATAGACAACATCAGGACTTTATTCTTTTTCATAGCTAAATAATGCTCCATTTTAATAGCTACACCACCTTTGTCCCTTCATTAGTTTATGGACATTTGGATTGTTTCCACTTATTGCTTCTCATTATTGACAATATATTCACTTCCTTGCTCAGTCCCCAAATGCATATAAAGTAGTTGGAGAATTGCTAACCCATTCTCCTATAAAAATCAAATCTACCAACAAGAGTACAATATTTGTTTCCAATTCTACCTTTATCCTTAAGTTATATCATAGTAACCTCACTGTGTCATGGGAAAGCTCCCTCCCAAGGTAAGGTTTAAATAGTGAAACTTATGATGGTAGCCTTTTAGTATGAATAAAATGAAACTGTCTCGTTCAAAAAGGTTAGGAACCTCCAAGGCAAAAGGTAGGGTGGATGGCTGTATGGGAGAAAGTCCAGAACTGAGAGAGAATGAATAGCACCGCACAGGCATTTTATAAAAAGAAAGTCCCATGGGGCGCCTGGGTGGCTCAGTGGGTTAAAGCCTCTGCCTTCGGCTCGGATCATGATCCCAGGGTCCTGGGATCAAGCCCCAAGTCAGGCTCTCTGCTCAGCGGGGAGCCTGCTTCCCCCTCTCTCTCTCTCTGCCTGCCTCTCTGCCTACTTGTGATCTCTGTCTGTCAAATAAATAAATAAATAATTCTTAAAAAAAAAAAAGAAAGTCCCAGTGGCACAAGATTTAGAAAAGACAGCCAGAATATGCATGACCTTATGGGATGTGTGGGTATTAAGGGGCAAGTCTTTTCAGAATCCTGCAGGAGGTGACAGAAACAGGTAGGAAATGAACCTTAGAGGTTGCTGGCTGGAAACTATGTGTCATTGGGAGATCAAATTTTTTTTCCTGTAGTCTTCATGTAGCGTATCATCAAAATAATGTCATTTCAGTTACTTATGTCAAGTCTTAGATGCCCCTTCTCCCATAAAAACACACAAACACTTTGATGTGGTCATGTTATTCATTTGAAATAAAGTTAGGTTCATTTATTTCTACTTCTATTCCATTTTTGTCTTGCCCATCCTTGTTGATTTTATTTATTTTTAAGTATGTGAAACATTAACATGTTTCCAAAAGTCAGAACTAGACAAAAATGTACATTCAGAGAAATAAAACTCACTCATATTTCTTCTACTCTCTTTTCATATCCCCTACTTTCTACTTTATTACTGCCCAACCATTGTAAGTAACCAATCTCATTACTTTCTAATTTCTTTTCATGTTTCTTCTGCACAAATAAGCTGATACACGTATATTTTCCTATTTCCCCCTTTATTTCTTGTGCGAAAGGTAACATACTGTTTTGCACTTTGCTTTTTTCCCTTAACATTATACTCTGGAATATGTCAGTTATAACATGTCAGTTCATAAAGGTCTTCCTCGTTCTTTTTTGTGTCCACACAGTGTCCTACTTTGTGAGGTACCTTACTTTAGTCAAGCACTCTCTTGCATGAAGATTTAGGTTGTTTCCAGTAATTTGAAATCACAATGCTATAATGAATAACCTTGTGTGCATATATTTTATATTATTGTAGGTCTATTCTCAGGGTAAACTCCTGGGGACAGGATTGTTTTGTTGAAAGACAAATATACATGTAGTTTTATTAGATATTTACAAACATCTCTACAAAATGATCGTTCTACTTTGTAGTCCCACCAACAGTGTCTGATAGTGACTATTTCCCCACAGCCTTACTAATAGCACATGTTGACATACTTTTTATTTTCACCACGTGACTGGAGATTTTAATCCATCTATACACTTATTTTTTGTTCTCCTGAAATAAAATAAAAATTAAAAATTAAAAATCAAAAAAGTTATGCAAGGCAAAAGCTATGAAAATAAAGCAGATGTATTAATATTAATGTCATATAAAATAGAATCCAAGGTGAATAAGCTTAATGAAACAAAGAGGGATACATCATGGTAGTTTTATCCACCTAAAAGATAGAATAGTCATGAACCTTTAGGCATCTAATAAAAGAGGTGTGAAATGTAATAGAAACTTAAGGAGAAATCACTCTCATGCTAAGAGACTTCAGCTTGTGTATATTAGTGATCAAAAAATCAAGCAGACAAAAATAAGGTCTCTTAAGTTGGATTACCCATAAATCTGACTTTGAAGCAAGGACTCAGTGTGGGTAGTTTATCTGGGAAGTGGTCCCAAGAATCACTTCCAAAGAAACAGAGTGCAACCACTGTGGACACCTAGAGCTCAATCCTGTTAGCAATTCTCTAAGCAGCTTCAATAGAGCAGACCTCAGATGGGCTCATCACAGAACAGAGAAACTGGGGCATTTATCCATTGACTTTTGCCCTCCTTTGTTTGAGTGTTGCCTCCATCGCTGGGACATTAACTCCACAAACTTTTAGGTTTCACCTGTACAGTTTCGAAGCCTTCCGCAGCTTCCAAGAAAGCAATAGTAGAGAAATGCTATGACTCATGCCTGGTGCAGGAAATTGGCAGTGAAACAGCAAGCTTCTACCATGCTGAGCTAAAATCAGATGGATCCAGCAATCTGGCATGGTAGACCAGAAGCACCAGCCACCATGCAGTTACTGATGATTTGAATGATATGAATCATCTTACCCGGGGGCTCATTGTTGGTAAGGTATAATGAAGCTTAAGTAAGTAAGTAAGTAACTAAGTGATAAGTAAACCTTATCATTTTGCAGGAGGGAGCCATTTCAAGTGTTAAGCCAGGGACTGGCACCAATTATGTTTTCAGTATATAACTCTGGTAAAGGACAGGATGGTTTGGAAGAGGGCAAGAAGGAGGGGAGGCTGGCTAGTGTATTGCAACTGTTCAGAAAACTGAGATAAATTGGATCTGACCTGAGCTAATGAAAATGGAATAAAGAAGAAAGACTTGTGAGATAATTTGGAGCATAAAGGACAAGATTTTGGGGAAGGAGAGTTGGGCGAAGAGATGGTTGGCTGTAATCAGTTAATCTCGGGACATATTGAGTTTGTCTTTATAGCATCCTGATGACATAGATAGGAGAGATGTGATGATGTGACAAATCAAGAAAAATGTGGTCCCTGGGTCAGGTTGTACTTGCCCCAAACTACAGAGCTATTTCATTTAAGGCTGAGGACTAGAAGCCATTCTTCCAACAGACGTCCAGTCTCATGTTCCCTCATCAAGTAACTGGCATGGGTTATGAATGGCACTAAGCTGCTCTTCCCAGTATCCATTTGTGAAGAATATTTTCCCTGTTGCAACACATGACTGTCTCATCAAAAATGGTTTTTTGTGTACACTTGAGAAGAATGAGTATTCTGTTGTTTTAGGGTGGAACGTTCTGTATATATCTATGAGGTCCATCTGGTCCAATGTATCATTCAATGTTCTTGTTTCTTTACTGATTTTCTGCTTGGATCATCTGTCTATTACTGAGAGTGGCATGTTAAGATCTCCTACTATTAATGTATTCATATCAATATGACTCTTTATCTTGATTGACAGTTTTCTTATGTAATTGGCTGTTCCCATATTGGGGACATAAATATTTACAATTGTTAGATCTTCTTGGTGGATAGTCCCTTTAAGAATTATGTAGTGTCCTTCTGTATCTCTGACTACAGTCTTTAGTTTAAAATCTAATTTATCTGATATGAGAATCACTACCCCAGCCTTCTTTTGAGGCCCATTGGCATGAAAAGCGCTTCTCCATCCCTTCACTTTCAGTCTGGATGTATCCTTAGGTTTGAAATGGGTCTCTTGTAGACAACATATGGATGGGTCCTGTCGTTTTATCCAATCTGCAACTCTTTGTCATTTTATGGGCACATTTAGGCCATTCACATTGATAGTGATTATTGAGAGATACGTTTTTATTGACATCATGTTACCTTTGAAGTCTTTCTTTCTATAGATTGTCTCCATATATTTCTGTTCAATGATATTCTTGGTATTTTTCCTCTTTTATAGAACCCCCCTTAATATTTCCTGCAGTGTTGGCTTGTTGGTCACATACTCTTTTAAACCTTGCTGGTCTTGGAAGCTCTTTATCTCTCCATCCATTTTGAATGTCAGTCTTGCTGGATAAAGTATTCTTGGCTGCATGTTCTTCTCATTTAGTGCCCTGAATACATCTTGCCAGCCCTTTCTGGCTTGCCAGTTTTCTGTGGACAGGTCTGACATTATTCTGATGGGCTTTCCTCTGTACCTAAGGAATTTCTTTGTCCTAACCGCTTTCAAGAGGTCCTGTCTACAATCAATGAATCAATATGATTCATCATTCTCACACAGGTGTCTTGAGGTCATTCTAGATTCTATAATCTGGGGGGGGGGTACCGTTCTGCCTCTAGTACAGGAACATTGGTTCCATTCGCCAGATTGGAAAAATTTTCATGGAGAATTTGTTCAACTATATCTTCTAGTCTTCTTTCTTTCTTCTCCCCCTCAGGGATTCCAATAATTCTGACGTTGGAACATTTCATGGCGTCATTTATTTCCCTAATTCTGTTTTCATGGCTTCTAAGCTGTTTGTTCCAGGCTTCTTCCTGATCCTTTCTCTCTATCTGTTTGTCCTCCAGATCACTAATTCTATCTTCTGTCTCAGTTACCCTAGCTTTTACAGAATACTCATTCTTCTCAAGTGCACATGGAATCTTCTCCAGAATAGACCACATACTGCATCACAAATCAGGGCTCAACCAATACCAAAAGACTGAGATTATTCCCTGCATATTCTCAGATCACAATACTTTGAAACTGGAACTCAATCACATGGAAAAGTTTGGAAGGAACTCAAACACCTGGAAGCTAAAGACCGCCTGGCTTAAGAATGTTTGGATCAACAAGGAGATCAAAGAAGAACTTAAACAATTCATGGAAACCAATGAGAATGAAGACACTTCAGCCCAAAACCTATGGGATACAGCAAAGGCAGTCCTAAGGGGGAAACACATAGCCATTCAAGCCTTCCTCAAAAAAAATTGAAAAAATCCAGAATATACCAGCTGTCTCTACACCTTAAAGAACTGGAAAATCAACAACAAATTAAGTCAACTCCACATACAAGAAGGGAAATAATCAAGATTAGAGCAGAGATCAATAAGAAACAAACTAGAGATACAGTAGAATGCATCAATGAAACTAGAAGCTGGTTTTTTGAAAGAATCAATAAAATCAATAAACCATTGGCCACACTAATCCAAAAGAAAAGAATGAATGAAAAGGGAGAGATCACAACTAACACCAAGGAAATAGAAACAATCATCAGAAGTTATTATCAACAGTTATATGCCAATATGTTAAGCAACCTAGATGAAATGGATGCATTCCTGGAAAACTATAAACTTCCAAAATTGAACCAGGAAGAAATTGACAACCTGAATAGACTGATATCTAGTAACAAGATTGAAGCAGTGATCAAAAACCTCCCAAAAAAGAAGAGCCCAGGACCTGATGGATCCCCTGGGGAATTCTACCAAACTTTCAAAGAAGAAATAACACCTATTCTCCTGAAGCTGTTTCAAAAAACTGAAGCAGAAGGAAAATTTCCAGACTCTTTTTATGAAGCCAGCATTACTCTGATCTCCAAACCAGGCAAAGACCCCACCAAAAAAGGGAGAATTTCAGACCAATATCACTGATGAATATGGATGCTAAGATTCTCAACAAGATCCTAGCAAATAGGAGCCAACAGCACATTAAAAAGATTATCCACCATGACCAGGTGGCATTCATCCCTGGGTTGCAAGGATGGTTCAACATTCGTAAATCAATCAATGTGATAGAACAAATCAATAAGAGAAGAGAGAAGAACCACATGGTCCTCTCAATTGATGCAGAAAAAGCATTTGACAAAATCCAGCGTCCATTCCTGAATAAAACGCTTCAAAGTATAGGGATGGAGGGAACATTCCTGAACTTCATAAAATCTATCTATGAAAAACCCACAGCAAATGTCATCCTCAGTGGGAAAAAGCTCACAGCCTTCCCACTGAGATCAGGAACACGACAAGGATGCCCACTCTCACCACTCTTGTTCAAAATAGTATTAGAAGTCCTAGCAACAGCAATCAGACAACAAAAAGAAATAAAAGGTATCCAAATTGGCAATGAAGTAGTCAAACTCTCTCTTCGCAGATGACATGATTCTTTATATGTAAAACCCCAAAGACTCCACCCCCAAACTACTAGAACTCATACAGCAATTCAGTAATGTGGCAGGTTACAAAGTCAATGTACAGAAATCAGTTGATTTCTTATACACTAACAATGAAAACACAGAAAGGGAAATTAGAGAATCGATTCCCTTTACTATAGCACCAAGAACCCTAAGATACCTGGGAATAAACCTAACCAAAGAGGTAAAGGATCTGTACTCGAGGAACTACAGAACACTCATGAAAGAAATCAAAGAAGACACAAAAAGATGGAAGATCATTCCATGCTCTTGGGTTGGAAGAATAAACAAATTGTTAAAATGTGTATACTGCCTAGAGCAATCTATACTTTTAATGCCATTCTGGATCAAAATTCCACCAGCATTTTTCAAAGAGCTGGAGCAAATAATCCTAAGATTTGTATGGAATCAGAAGAGACCCCGAATTGCTAAGGAAATGCTGAAAAAGAAAAACAAAACTGGTGGCATCACGTTACCTGATTTCAAGCTTTACTACAAAGCTGTGATCACCAAGACAGCATGGTACTGGAATAAAAACAGACACATAGACCAGTGGAACAGAGTAGAGAGCCCAGATATGGACCCTCAACTCTATGGTCAAATAATCTTCGACAAAGCAGGAAAAAATATACAGTGGTGTAGGGAGCAGTAAGCCCAAGACCATTTTGGGCTTTGCTACCGTGGGATCTGCATACTAAAGCAACTTTACCAAGGTCGCCCTAACTGCAATATTTGTGCTAAACAAGATGCCCCACTGTGGTATCTCGTGTCCTGGAACATTTGCAAGATATGCGTTCCGAAATCGTCAAGTTCCTTCACTTGTGACTCCGGCTAACTGCTAACAGAAAGTCACTCCCTTTTGCCGCCCAACCTTTTCTGCCTATACATACCCCCGCAGCTTGACAAATAAACGAGACTTGATCAGAATCCTGTCTTGTCTCCATCTCTCGTGTCTCTTGTCCTTTCATTCTCACTCCTCCTCTAGGGTCTCCGTTGACTACCCGCGGGTCGGGTCACAGTGGAAAAAAGACAGTCTCTTCAATAAATGGTGCTGGGAAAATTGGACAGCTATATGTAGAAGAATGAAACTCAACCATTCTCTTACACCATACACAAAGATAAACTCGAAATGGATAAAAGACCTCAATGTGAGACAGGAATCCTTCAGAATCATAGAGGAAAACAGACAGTAACCTCTTCGATATCAGCCACAGCAACTTCTTTCAAGACATGTCTCCAAAGGCAAAGGAAACAAAAGCGAAAATGAACTTTTGGGACTTCATCAAGATCAAAAGCTTCTGCACAGCAAAGGAAACAGTCAACAAAACAAAGAGGCAACCCACGGAATGGGAGAAGATATTTGCAAGTGACAGTACAGACAAAAGGCTGATATCCAGGATCTATAAAGAACTTCTCAAACTCAACACACACAAAACAGATAATTATGTCAAAAAATGGGCAGAAGACATGAACAGACACTTCTCCAATGAAGATATACAAGTGGCTATCAGACACATGAAAAAATGTTCATCATCATTAGCCATCAGGGAGGTTCAAATTAAAACCACATTGAGATACCACCTTACACCAGTTAGAATGGCCAAAATTAGCAAGACAGGAAACAACATGTGTTGAAGAGGATGTGGAGAAAGGGGAACCCTCTTACACTGTTGGTAGGAATGCAAGTTGGTGCAACAACTTTGGAAAACAGTATGGAGATTCCTTAAGAACTTAAAAATAGAGCTTCCCTATGACCCTGCAATAACACTACTGGGTATTTGCCCCAAAGATACAGATGTAGTGAATAGAAGGGCCATCTGCACCCCAATGCTCATAGCAGCCATCTGCCATCTGCCATGGTCACCAAACTGTGGAAAGAACCAAGATGCCCTTCAATGGACTAATGGATAAGGAAGATGTGGTCCATATACATTATGGAGTATTATGGTTCCATCAGAAAGGATGAATATCCAACTTTTGTATCAACATGGATGGGACTGGAAGAGATTATGCTGAGTGAAATAAGTCAAGCAGAGAGAGTCAATTATCATATGGTTTCACTTATTTGTGGAGCATAACAAATAACACGGAGGACATGGGGAGATGGAGAGGAGAAGGGAGTTGAGGGAAATTGGAAGGGGAGATGAACCATGAGAGACTATGGACTCTGAAAAACAATCTGAGGATTTTGAAGGGGCCGGGTGTGGGAGGTTGGGGGAGCCTGGTGTTGGGTATTATGGAGGGCACGTATTGCATGGATCACTGGGTGTGGTGCATAAACAATGAATTCTGTTACACTGAAAAGAAATTAAATAAATAAATACATTTTAATTGTTTTTTAAAAAAATCAGAATGTAAAAAAGTCTACATCCTATCATACTCTAAAAATCAAAAAGGTGCTAAAAATTCTCATAGAAAATGAGAAATCTAAGGTCAATGTGGAAATGGAGAGTATTAATTGTGACAACAGTATAACAAGAACATTTTTTTTAAAAGAAAGAGTGCAGAAGCAGCCAGAGGCAAGCACAGGGTAAGGAGAGAAGCAGATTCCCCACTGAGCATGGAGCCCGATGAGGGCCTCATGCCAGGACCCTGGGATCATGACTTGAGCTGAAGGCAGACCCTTAACCAACTGAGCCACCCAGACACCCCTAACAAGACCATTTTAACAAATAAGAATGTACACATTTGTGTGTTCTTCTAAGGGGAAAAGAACATTTATTCCATGGATGCCATATCACCTGCAAACACTTTACTTCTTTTTGAAATTGCTTCTGAGCCAGTTTTTGAGTCAGAGAAGGAAAATTAAAAAGAAAATTTATAGCCATACCTCATATACAACTGATGGGAAATTTTTAATTAGTATGCAACCAGTACTTACAAAAGCTACAGACATGAGAACTGATTCAATGAAAATTATTAAAATGCACAATTAATTCCAAGTGAATTAGCAAACACCTAGTCTGGGTCGATGATAAATTGTGTGACAAGAAGTTGGCATAGAACCTAGCTGAGTAATGTGCTTTAGCGAAACTTCATGGTATGATGGTGGGTGGAAAGGGCAACCAAGCTATAAAAACCCTGCAGGTTGATTTTATGCGAGATGAAAATTTCTGCAAGTGACTATAAAGCAAGTAGACTAGGAATTATATCTCTCGTTTGCTGAGCTTTCCCCGATAGCATCACACCAGAGATCAGAGAACAATGACTAGAGTGCTGTACTTAGCCTTAGATTGTGATCTTAATGTTCACATTGTGATGCATTCGCCTTACCACCCACAGGGTTCAAAGCATTTTTGAGCTATAAATGAGTTACCACTCCGGATCTCCTTTGGCCACCCTGAAAATGTTTTGGAACTAGAAAGAGGAGACGGTTGCATAACATTGTGAATGTACTAAATGTCACTGAATTGTACACTTTCAAATGGTTAATTCTTTGTGAACTTGACCTGAATTGAAAAAAAAAAAAAAGACCACCCATTCCTGAAACATACTTCAGGCACTTTGCTTGACCTTATCATACAGCAACTCACTCTCTCAACAATCCTGTGAGACAAACATTCTAATTTCCGTTTTCAGGATGAGGAAGCTGGGGTTGAGTGTTTTGCCCAAGGTAGTTTAGTAGAAGAGCAGGGGTTCAAACTAAGTCTATTTGATTCCAATATCCAGGTTTGAATATTAATAGAAGTGCATAAAGGGGAATGGTCAGCCACCACTTAGATGAAAATCCTTGAAGCAATTTAGCTCGATATGAAAAGAAGAATGTGCCTGTTGAAACTTTTATTTCTTCACTGTCGTGGAGAAAGAACTATTTGTGAGGACTCCCCCTGAGGAGAACTTTTTACTGGAACTGGATTATAAAGTAGAAACGTATTCATAAGGAGCAAGGTAAGAGCCCATTTATTAGACTAGGCTGTCAAGTCAGAAAGAGACATGGTAGGAAGACGAGTTTTATGCTGAGTGACTGAGATGAGAGTAGAGGATTCTTTACTTTCCCCTCCCTGACAACAAGATTGTTCCTAGAGACTGGGGCAAGGTTGAGCCTGCATGTCTGGGCATGTGACAGAGGTTATAGGAGCTAAACTGGAACCTAGAAGCTCACCTCTAGGAACCCTTTTTCTCTAGATGGGCCAGTTCCTAATGTTCACCTATGATGGAGAATCCACACATGTGACTTCCAACACTTTAGTTCTTTCTTGTTTGCGCCCCCCTACCCAAGGTACTGGCAGTGACTGGTGGAAAAGAACTATAATGTCATGCACTTCCCATAGGTTCTGCCATCTGACCTATATAATCTATTCTAAAAATTGTCAATAAAACTATAAATTCAGGGAATTGTTACTTCATATTTCAATTCTGAATATAGTATTTTTCTTTTTAAAGATTTTTAAAAGATTTATTTTCTTTTTTTTATTATGTTATGTTAGTCACCATATAGTACATCATTAGTTTTTGATGCAGTGTACCAAGATTCATTGTTTCCGTATAACACCCAGTGCTCCATGTAATATGTGCCCTCCTTAATTCCCATCCCCATGTTCACCCATCTCCCCACCCTCCTCCCCTCTAAAACCCTCAACTGGTTTCCCAGAGTCCACAGACTCTCATGGTTCATCTCCCCCTCCGGTTTCCCCCCACCCTTCACTTTTCCATTCCTTCTCCTAATGTCCTCCATGTAGTCCTTATGTTCCTTTAGTAAGTGAAACCGTATGATAATTGACTTTCTCTGCTTGACTTATTTGACTTAACATAATCTCTTCCAGTCTCATCCATGTTGATGCAAAAGTTGGGTATTCATCTTTTCTGATGGTTGAGTAATATTCCATTGTATATATGGACCACATCTTCTTTGTCCATCAGTCTGTTGAAGGGCATCTCGGTTCTTTCCACAGTTTGGCTATTGTGGACGTTGCTGCTATGAACACTGGGGTGCATATGACCCTTCTTTTTGCTACATCTGTGTCTTTGGGTTAAATATCCAGTAGTGCAGTTGCTGGGTCATAGGGTAGCTCTATTTTTAACATTTTGAGGAACATCCACACTGTTTTCCAAAGTGGCTGTACCAACTTGCATTCCCACCAACAACGTAAGAGAGATTTTTAAGTAATCTCTACACCCAACACAGGGCTGGAACTCACAACCCTGAGATCAAGAGTCACATGCTTCACCGAGTAAGCCAGCCAGTGACCCCAATATTTTTCTTAAATAAACAGTACAGACAGACATAAAGAAGGTCATATTCTTAAAATTCCTTCAAAACAATGGTAGAGCAAAAAAGCAAATAAAGCTTAGGAGACAGATCTGGATTCAAAATCATATTCTATTAACTTTGAACAAGTTATCTATCCTCTCTGAACTGGTTTCTTCCTCTGTAAAATGTAAATGCTGATCCGCCCAAGGGTTGTTATTATTTTTAAATGAGATGTGTCATTATATGTACAATAGTGCCCAATATGTAAGTACTCAATAAATGTTAATTTCCCTTCCCTTCCCTTTTATAGCAATAATCTTAGAAATGTCTGATTTTACCATGAGACGTCCACAAGAAAACAGAGAAAATGGGGTAGGGCAAGATGATGTTTCTAACTGAGAGAGAGGAAAGAAAGCCCTGACATCCAGGTCCCTGGCCACCAGGCACAACTAGATCTTGGTGTTCTCCTACTGAACATAAACAGTCTTACAGATCATAAACATCAAAAAAGCCGTTCTGTGACTACAGTGTATCAAGGCCAAAAAAAAAAAAAGACTGTTGTGTAATCATGTTAATCATGTTTGAACCTAAATGAAATGAGAACACTCTCCAAGGGGCACCTGGGTGGCATCAGTTGGGCATCTACCTTTGGCTCAGGTCATGAATCTAGAGTCCTGGGATCTAATCCCAGGTCAGGCTCCCTGCTCAGAGGGGAGCCTGCTTCTTCCTCTCCCTCTGCCACTCCCCCTGCTTGTGTGCTCTCGCTCTCTCTCTGTCAAATAAATAAAATCTTAAAAAAAAAGGAACACTGTTCAAGCCATGCAAATGATTAAACATTCCCCTGTCCTAGCTGATATCAGTGGCTGATGCCTCTGTGCCAATTACAGCTCATCCTTGGGCTAGTCTTCCCTTCTTGTAAGATATATTAAAATACCTAATCATGGGATTACCCCCACTTCTTGACAGCATCCCGTATGGATGACTGCATATCCAGAGAAAAGACTACTTCCTTCAACACTTCCCAAATCACCTAACATGGACCCAAATCCTATATACTAAGCCCTTTCTGAACCCTCTTAATGAGATGCTCCACGGATCCCCACGGTGGGCATTCTTCCTCCCTGCTACAAGCAATAAACCGAACTTATTCAATTACAAGTATGCTGCTGGTGGCCTTTGGCTGGAGGGCATTGATGTAACTGATTGATACATCAGCTCCAAGGTCTGAATAAACCAAAAACACCCCCATTTTGGTCTTTTTATACTAGTTCCTTTCCCCTCTTTCCTCCGCACATACTTTTCAAAATTATGCATTTAATCTCAATATTATTAAGATATATCAGGTAATTTAATCTGTACAGAGGATACTCAGAAGCTTCCTTGAACTCTGTTGTAGATTCCTGAATCCCTGCTTACATAAGAGATTGATGACTGGGCTAGATGTTAAGGACACATGATGGGTAACTCTATCTTAATTACTAAGTGTAAAGCCATAACCACTGTTTTCTCAGTTTTAGCACTACCTTCTGATCAATAGCTCAATTTCCATGTAGATGTAGTACATGCCCCCCCCTTTTCATAGTAGCCAAGAAATCTTTTGTGAATATTTTATGTAAATTTCATTGTTTGTTAGTGTAACATTGTCATGATATCCACTACCTACTCAGAGAGAGGAAATGACACAATCAATATAGATCTCGGCATACACAAGGAAAGGATAAAAGTGAATAAAATGAAGGAAATAGTAAGGACCATATGGGAAGTAAAAACCAGAAGCTTGGTAAGATCCCTCTAAGTTTTAGAATTAGCAGTGTCTTTGCGCTCATGTAATGAGGAGAATTAGGGAAAAAGACCATTTCACCTGAACTGGGACAGCTGAGCAGAGGGCTAAATAGAGACAGGTGAATGAAACTAATGTTAATTGAAAATCTACTGTATACCAGGCTCCATGATAGAAATTTCATGTAACTTCATCCCATTTAGTTCTTGCAACACCACCTTGAAATACATTATGATTCCCATCATACAGATAAGTAACTGAGTCTCAGTTCAAGACAATATAAAGTCTTCCGATCTATAAGTGACAGTGGTCAAATTTTGCTGGTGTGTCCCTCTTCCCAGGTTAATTTCTTAATACAATGCCACTCCTGGAAATTACAGTCCTTAAACTCAAAAAATTCATTATCTAATGTGGAAGACAAAGAAAGATGAGAAAATTACCGGAAGGCTAACTAAAACAACTGCATTCAAACCTGGCTTAGTAGGAGAAATAGCGTTCATAGGAAGAGAATCCAGATTTTTCTGAATCAGGTAGAAAAATACTTGAGCTAGGAAGGGCTACTTTCTGAGGCTAAACTAAAAATGTAGAACTAAGGAAGTTTCTAAATAAAGTATCTCCTGTGCAGACACTGTTGTTTGCTAACTCATCAGCTTTTCTTTCCAACTTTTCTTTTTACTAGTTCAAAACTGAGTATATACTTCTTGTTACATATTGCCATTATATAATGAATTTACAATACCATGGGGAAAGAGTTCTTCCTATTTCTCTATAATTCTGACATTGATTTCCCCATTTCAAAATTGTTACATAGGCACATATATGATTAGTATTTTAAAGCTGTTTGCATTTGTTTTTACACATTTTCCCTATGTTGAATTATTGCTCTTATTTCATTAGATATAAACTCTCTGTTTGCCAATTTGCTCCCTGTTTTAGCAGCTCAATTGGACTAGAATTCACGTACCATACATTGTAGTCATAAAATAAGTGTATAATTCAATATTTTGGGTATATTTAGAGGGTTGTACAACCACACTAGAATCTAACTTCAGAACATGTTTGTTTTCCCAAAAAGAAAACCTGTACCCATTAGCAGTCATTCCCCATTTCCCCCGACACCTCACCCCAACCCTAGGCAACCACTACTCTACTTTTTGTCTCTACAGATTTGCCAATTCTGGACATTTCATATAGAATAATACAATATCCAGTCTTCTGTGACTGCCTTCATGTTTTTAAGGTCTACCCAAGGTATCATTCTTTTTTATTGCCAAACAATATTCCATTTCCCTCTACCTTTTGTTTGCTAACAGAACCCTGATTTTGATCATGTATAAGACAGGCATATACCTCAGGGTAATCACATCACAGATGGTCAATCTTAATTAATCCAAGCTAGGATTTCTCAAAACCAGGCTGGAACCCATTAGCGAGTCATGAAACCAATTTAGTAGGTCACAGTCAACATGTTTTTTATTTTGGTAAAAAAGCACATAATACAGGGGCGCCTGGGTGGCTCAGTGGGTTAAAGCCTCTGCCTTCAGCTCGGGTCATGATCCCGGAATCCCGGGATCCTGGGATTGAGCCCCGCATTGGACTCTCTGCTCAACAGGGAGCCTGCTTCCCCCTCTCTCTCTGCCTGTCTCTGCCTACTTGTGGTCTCTGTCTGTCAAATAAATAAATTTTTTAAAAAGCACATAATACAAAATTAACCATTTTAAGATAAATAGCACATTGGTGCTATTTACCTAATATGCAATAGATCTCTAGAACTTTTTCATCTTATGAAACTGAAACTCTATTAAACAATAACTCTCCATTTTCCCTCTTCCTCCACCCACTGGCAACCACCATTGTACCTTCTGTTTCCATGAATTTGACTAGTTACTTTATATCAGTGGAATCATGCAGTATTTGTCTTTTTAAAATATTTTATTTATTTATTTGAGAGAGAGAGTTGAGGGAGGGGTAGAGAGAGAGGGAATCTCAAGGAGACTGTGCTGAGTGCAGAACTGGATGCAGGACTTGATCTCTCAACCCTGAGATCATGACCTGAGCTGAAGTCAAGAGTCAGATGCCTAACCAACTGAACTGTCCCAGTGCCCCATATTTGTCTTTTTGTAACTGTTTTCTTTCATTTACCATAATGTCCTCAAGGTTCATCCATGTTGTAGTATATAACAGGATTGTCTTCTTTTTTAAGGCTGAATAATATTTCATTGTATGTATATACCACATTATCTTTTTCCATTCATCCTCTGATGCTCATTTAGGCTTCTATTTCTTGGCTATGGTGAGTAATACAATAGTCATGGGTGCAAAAACACCTCTTTGAGATCCAATTTTCACTTCTTTGGGATGTATATCCAGAAGTGATATTGCTGATGATATGGAATTCTGTTTTCAGTCTTTTTGAGGGTACTTTATACTGTTTTCCACAGTGGTTGCACCATTTTGCATTTTCATCAATAGTGTGAGAGTGTCCTAATTTCTCTACATTATTACCAACCTTGTTATTTTCTGTTTTTTTTTAATTTATTTATTTTTGATATTGGCCATACTAATGGGTATGAAGGGATAGATAGCTCATTATGTTTTTGATTTGTATTTCCCTGATGATTACTGAAGTTGTGCATCTTTTCAATATATTTGTTGGCTCTGTATATATCTTCTCTGAAGCAATGTCTATTCAAGATTTTTGCCCATTTTCAAAGTCATTTCGTTTGTTTTTGTTGTGGAGTTGTAGTTGTTGTTTTTTTTTAAGATTTTATTCATTTATTTGTCAGAGAGAGAGAGAGGACACACACCCAAGCAGGGGGAGCAGCAGGCAGAGAGAGAAGCAGGCTCCCTGCTGAGCAAGGAGCCTGATGTGGAACTTGACCCCAGGACCCTGGGATCATGACCTGAGCTCAAAACAGACATTTAACACTGACTGAGCCACCCAGGCAGGTGTAGGAGTTCTTTATATATTCTAGATAATAGCCCATTTTCAGATAAATAATTTGCAAGTATTTTCTCCCTTTCATATATTGCCTCTTCACTCTGTTCATTGTTTCCTTTGTTGCACAGAAGTCTGTAAGTTTGATGTAGCCCCATTTGAATATTTTTGCTTTTGCTGCTCATGTTTTTGGTGTCATATCTAAGAAATTATTGCCAAATTCAATGCCATGAAGCTTTTCCACCATGTTTTCTTATGGGAGTTTTATAGTTTCAGGTCTTAGATTTAGGTCTTTAATCTATTTTGAATTAATTTTTGTATATGGCATAAGGTAAAGATCCAAATTCATTCATTTGCATGTGGTTATCTACTTTTCCCAGGACCACTTATTGAAGAGACTATTTTCCCATTGTGTAAACTTGGTGTCCTTGTAAAAGTTCAATTTTTCTACATATAAGATCATATAATCTGTGAACAGAAATAATTTTAACTTCTATCCTTTCCAATTTGAATGGCTTTTATTTCTTTTTCTTTCCTAGTTGCTCTAGTTATGATTTTTAATACTTTGTTTAATAGAAGTGGCAAAGGTGGTCATCCTTCCTTGTTCTTTATCTTAAAAAAGGAAAAACTTTCAGTTGTTTACCACTGAGTAGGATCTTAACTGTAAGCCTTTTTTTATGGCTTTTATTTTGATAAGGTAGTTTCCTTCCATTCCTGGGTTGTTGAACTTTTATCATGAAAGTGTGCTGACTTTTGTCAAGTGCTTTTTCTGCATCATTTCAGATTAACATGTGATTTTTATCTTTTATTCTGTTAATGTAGTAAATTACATTGATTAATTTTTATATGTTGAACCATCCTTGTATCACAGGGATAAATCCCACCTGGTCATGAGCTATGATCCTTTTAATGTGCTTTTGAATTTGTTTGACGAGAATTTTTGCATTGATATTCATCAGAGATATTAATCTATAGTTTTCTTTTAGTATGTTTGTCTAGCTTTGGCATCAGGCTAATGCTGGTCTCAACAAATAAGTTTGTAGCTGTTCCCTCTTCTTCAATTTTTTCTTTGGAAGGGTTACCATCAACATTTTTAAATTAAAGAAATAGAATATCATAAATTACATCAAAACATGTTATGTGTGGGGCACCTGGGTGGCTCAGTGGATTAAGCCTCTGCCTTTGGCTTAGGTCTTGATCTCAGGGTCCTGGGATCAAGCCCCGCATCGGGCTCTCTGCTCAGCAGGGAGCCCGCTTCCCTCTCTCTCTCTGCCTGCCTCTCTGCCTACTTGTGATCTCTGTCTGTCAAATAAATAAATAAAATCTTTTTAAAAAACATGTTATGTGAATTATGGATAAGAGTTATTTTGTGAAGTGTGTGCAGGCATGTGCATATTTGTGCATGTCTGTGTGCATGTGTGTATTATGTAATGTGTAAATTATTTTCTTACTGTGGGTTCTGGTTTTAAAGGTTTAAAATTCAGTGGTATAAACCAGTCATGTTAATGTCATTCTACTTGCCAGAGCTAAGCAGAGGTTAGTGAAGCACTTCTGGACAATGAAATATGGAGAAGTTATTTATTTTATGTTTATAGTATAAAAGGACATAGGGAACAGAGCACTATTTTGCTCTCTTCCAGGCTGTAGGTATTTTTGGTGACTAGGAGACATGTGAGGCTGCTGCATGCATCTTGTGACTACGTGGGTAGTAACCAACTCACTAAGGAAACAGATTGGAAAAATACAATGAACCTGAGTCCTAATAACATTATTGAGTCAAGCAGCCACTCCTGAAACTGCCCTACCTTCCAGATTTCCTGTTACGTAAGATGAAATGTGTTTCTTTATTGTTTAGCCACTTTTAATTAGATCTTCCATAACTTCTTTTTTTTTAAAAGATTTTATTCACCTATCCGACAGACAGAGATCACAAGTAGGCAGAGAGGCAGAGAGAGAGAGGAGGAAGCATGCTGTCCGCAGAGCAGAAAGCCCGATGTGGGGCTGGATCCCAGGACCCTGTGATCATGACCCAAGCTGAAGGCAGAGGCTTTAACCCACTGAGCCACCCAGGCACCCCTAGACCTTCCATAACTTCTGTTTAATTTTGTGATATGTGAATCAGGAATAAAGATACTTTTTAAAGGTTTTATTTATTTATTTGACAGAGAGAGAGAAAGAGAGAGCACAAGCAGGGGGTTCGGCAGAGGGAGAGGGAGAAGCTGGCTCCCTGCTGAGCAGGGAAATGCAGGGTTGGATTTCAGGACCCTGGGATCATGACCTGAGCTGAAGGCAGATGCTTAACTGACTGAGCCACCCAGGTGCCCCAAGAATGAAGATATTTTATTCTTATTTTTTTAAGTTTTTATTTATTTATTTATTCTTAAGCTTTTTATTTTTAGTCATCCAGTCCTCCCTTTATTTATTTTTTAAGAGAGAGAGCATGAGTAGTAGGGAGAGGGAGAAGCAGACTCCCTGATGAGCAGGGAGATTCAGGGCTCTATCCCAGTACTCAGGGATCGTGACCTGAGCCCAAGGCAGACACTTAAATGACTGAGCATCCAGGAACTCTTGATTCTTCTTTATAGTTCCTACATCACCCTGTATATATTTGGTGGTCAGGACTTTTTTGACAATCTGATAATGTTATTATGATCACATGATCAGAGTGCCAGAGTGGGGTGTTTCTAGAATTTCTCCATACCCTTTACAGTGTTGTTTTTTTTTATTTTTTAAAGACTATTTATTTATTTGACAGAGAGAGAGAAAGAGTGAGATAGCAAGAAAGCGAACAGAAACAAGGGGAGTGGGAAAGGGAGAAACAGGCTTCCCACCAAGCAGGGAGCCCAACACGGGGCTCTATCCCAGGACCCTGGGACCATAACCTGAGCTGAAGACATACACTTAATGAATGAGCCACCCAGGCACCCCTGTTGCATTGTTTTCAATAAAAAAGCCATACTGACCTGCTTATTTTTTAGTAAAAATTAGTCTCTAGTACAAAGATTAGGTTTTGTCTACGCAGTAAGCTAAAACTGCATCAAAACAATTAAATGAGGTTATACTCAGGGCTAAGCATCCTTGAATGCAAATATGAAATACTATGACAGTCTTTATCCTAAAAGTAATCTTAATTTCTTCGGCAAAACCAGACTCGAATTTTAACCAATGTGTACCTGGAGCTTAGAACAGTTTCTGGCACTAGTAGGTGCTAGATAATTATTTGTTCAATTAATTAAATGAGCATAATAAAATTACTTAATACATGATTCAAGTAATGGTAGAGGTAATGTCACAAAATGATGCACAGTAATTGCCAAATGAATAGTACAAATAAGTGTGTGCCCTTCACTTTCTTTCCTCTTTCATCATTTGCATTTATATTTTTCTCTAAGTTACATTATGGGGTTTTCAATATGCATATTGATTTACTTGCTATAATGTGCTTAGCATATTAAAAATAGGCAAGGATTGTTTTTTAAGATGTATTTACTTACTGTAGAGAGAGAGAGTGCAAGCGTGTGCCCAGTGAGGGGAGGGGCAGAGGGAGAGGAATCTTCAGGCAGACTCTCCACTGAGCGGGGAGGCCAATGCAGGGCTCCATATCTCGGCCCACAAGATCATGACCTTAGCAGAAACCAAGATTCAGACACCCAACAGACGGAGTCACCCAAGTGGTCCAGGCTAGGTTTTTAAGCTGAAAGTTATATAAATCATAAGTCTCTGATAACCCTTCATTTTATAAAGAAAGAAATTAAGAGGGATTTAATGATTTTTCCAGGGGGCTTGCTGATCTATTAATAGTTGGAATGGCTAAGACTATAAAGGCATCCCCCTCATTTAACAACATTTTTTTACATTACAAAAAATAGTAGCTATAATCAATGACAAAGTTCTATATTCCATAGGTAGTGCCAAATAATAAACTATGGCTCTAGAACATTTAGACAGTTACAGATCAATAGAATACATACGAAGTTCAATCTTGTTCATTTTAAGCGACAATACATAATGGGGTTCCTTCAGTCAGTGCCCTGATCCCAGTCTGTTCTTTGTATAGCGTTTCTTTTGCTCCCTGAGGATTCTGTAACCTTGCTCTTTTTCTTTGCTCTAAGCTACATCTGAACTACATTTTATCAGTCTGAATCTTTTCTAGACTTTAGAATGCTATTTTATCACGTGCTCTTCTTACTTTTCTTTATCATGGATTTCTTCTGACTCCTAGATGTGTAGTTAAGAGCACGTACTCTGAAAATCTTAAAAGTTAACTTTGTATGGTGACAGATGATAACTAGGCTTACTGTGGCAATCATTTTACAATGTAGGCATATATCAAATGGTAATGTTGTACACCTGAAATCAGTATAATATGTCAATTATACTTCAGTTAAAAAAAATTTTAAGTAGGCTCCATGCTCAGTGTGGAGCCCAATATGGGGCTTGAACTCATGACCCTGAGATCAAGACCTGAGCTGAGATCAAGAGTTGGATACTTAACCAACTGAGCCATGCAGGCACCCTTACCCCTGGCCCCCAATTTTTCTTTGAAATAAGAGCATGAACTTTAGAACCACACTGCCTGAGCTCATATTCCCAGCTCCACAGCTCTACCAGTTATTAACCATATGACTCTGGTTAATAGTCTTAATGTCTCTGTCTCTCACTTTCTTCATCTGTAAAATAGAGATATTAATAGTGGTAAGGATTAAGTATGTTAACCTTTAAAAATAAAACTGCCAGTTAGCTTACCAGCGAAAATGAGTTTATTAGGGAATAGAACATTGTGATTTGGACAAGTAAGCTATGGCAAAATCATAGACAAGCCCAGAGGACAAAGTAAAGGATCCCTCTCTTATGAAGGAAAGGGAGAAGTTGGCAAGGACTGTTATAAAACAAATAGTCCATTGGAGTAAACTGGAAGTTGAAAGTATAGTGGCTTTTCATTGGCTGTGTTGTGACAGTCTCTCATTGGCTGGGCTGTTGCCAGGGAAGAGGAAAACTTTTTTTCTCCCGCTGGGGTAGTAAGGTAGTAGCTAAAGTAGTATTAACTTGCAAGGTATGTCTCTTTTTATTTAGTTTGCTATTGCCCCCCAGTGTTAGGGTATGAGGGCTCCCCTCGCTGGCTCCCCAACCACATTCTAAATGAGGTTTCCCTTGATTAATTTTCACAAGTAAAATATTTGTTCTATATAAATATTAGCTGCTATTATTTTTAGTACTACAGTTGAGCCTTGAACAACAGGGTTAAGTTGAGGGCTGCTGATTTCCCACCCCAGCTGAAAATCTGCATGTAACTCTTAGCTCTTAAAACTTAACTACTGATAGCCTACTGTTGACTAGATGCCATCCAATAACACCAGTGGTTGATTAACACATATTTTGGATGTTACATGTATCAGACACGATATTATTATAATAAAGTAAGTTAGAGAAAAGAAAATGTTATCAAGAAAATTGTAAGGGAGGGCGCCTGGGTGGCTCAGTGGGTTAAAGCTCTGGTCATGATCCCAGGGTCCTGGGATCGAGCCCCAAATCGGGCTCTCTGCTCAGCAGGGAGCCTGTTTCCCTTCCTCTCTCTCTGCCTACTTGTGGTGTCTGTCAAATAAATAAATAAAATCTTAAAAAAAAGAAAATTATAAGGGAGAGAAAATACTTTATGGTAGTATAAAAAAAATTGTACAGAACAATGTGGTGTGCGAGAAACAATGTGACCACCAAGCCACATGGACAGAAGCAGCCCAGGGACGTGCGGTAGCCTCACCTCCACCCAGCTGCCAAGGCCCCACTCCATGTTTCTCAGGCCAGGCCAGGGGTGAGAGCCAGGCCACAGCAAGGCAGCCCTCAGCCAAGGGCAGGTGAGCCACCACTGTCAGATCTTATGCTACTCCCAAGACCACCACCTCTGCCATCTCCAGAAACTCTGATGTCCTTGGTGGCCAAGCTGTATCTGAGTGATTGGTGGGAGTCTGAGAGGTGTTCCAGAAACTGCAGAAGCTCATCATTGAGGGTGCCACCTTGGAGTACCAGGCCCTGGTGAACCACATAGGAAGCTGCCACTATGGAGCAGTTCACTTTGAACTTAGGGCCTCAGAAGACTTGCACGTCTTCGCAAATGCAGCATCTGCAAGAAGCGGAATACACCCTTCGTGGTACTGGCTTCTCGTTTCAAGCTCCTGAAGGAAGCTGAGGGCACAACCACATACACATTCAGCAAGCACAAAGCACAGCACACCTTCCATAAGAGATGTGGCATTCAGAGATTTACACTCCCCCATCAAACCCTGGAGGCTTTGGAATCATTCCATACTGCCTGGATAAGGACACTGTGTGGAATGTGAACATTGAGAAATTCAGTGGCAGCGACTGGGGAAAGGCCATGAAAGCGCACAAGACCATCAAGAACATGCTTAAGGAGTAAGCTCCTGCTTCTCCCTTCCTGAAAAAGAGGAATGACTGGGATTAGAAGCTTTGCTATCCCTACTGCACCTCAGTGGTGCTTATAAAAATGGCTGACCCAGGCTGCTGGTTCCATTTGGAGCAGCCATCTTGATCTCTGCTGTTTGCTCCAGCTACCATTTCTTTATAAAATTTAAATTGTTTTTATTTGAGTATAGTTGCCATACAATGTTACATTCGTTTCAGGTCTACAACATAGTGATTCAACATCTCTACATGTCACACTATCTGCTGTATGTCACACACTGGCTACGATCTGTCACCACACAACACTATTATAATACCATTGACTATATTCCTATGTTGTACCTTTTATTCCCATGACTTATTCATTCCATAACGGGAAGCCTATACCTCCCACTTCTTTTTTTTTTTTAAAGATTTTATTTATTTATTTGTCAGATAGAGGGCACAGGAGCGAGCACAGGCAGACAGAGTGGCAGGCAGAGGCAGAGGGAGAAGCAGGCTCACTGCTGAGCAAGGAACCCGATGTGGGACTCGATCCCAGGACGCTGGGATCATGACCTGAGCCGAAGGCAGCCGCTTAACCAACTGAGCCACCCAGGCGTCCCTATACCTCCCACTTCTTTTCACCCATTTCACTCACCCTCTTCCCTCTGGCAACCCTCAGTTTGTTCTCTGTATTTGTAGGTCTGATTCTGCTTTTTGTTTACATATTCATGTGCTTTGTTTTTTAGACTCCACATATGAGTGAAATCATACAGTATTTGCCCTTCTCAGTCTGACGTATTTTAGATAGCAAAATACCCTCTAGATCTATGTTGTCACAAATGGCAAGATCTCATTATTTTTTTAAAAAGATTTTGTTTATTCATTTCACACACTCATTCTTTTTTATGGCTGAATAATATTCCATTGTGTATATTTATACCACATCTTTACCATTTAACTGTCAAAAGAACACTTGGGTTGCTTCCGTATCTTGACTATTGTAAGTAATGCTGCAATACACATAAGTGTGCTTTTATCTTTTCAAGTTAGTGTTTTTGTTTTCTTTGGGTAAATACCCAGTAGTGGAGCTATTGGATCATATGATATTTCTATTTTTAATTTTTTGAAGGAAACCCTATATTTTTTCCACAGTGGCTGTACCAACTCATATTCCCACCAACAGTGCACAAGCATTCCTTTTCCTCTAAATCCTCACCAATGCTTGTTATTTTTTGCTTTTTCTTTTTTTTTTCAATTCTAGCCATTCTGACAAATGTAAAGTGATATTTCATGGTGGCTTTGATCTCCATTTTCCTGATGATTAGTGATTTTAACCATCTTTTCTGTCTCTTGGCCATGTGTATGCCTCCTCTGGAAAAATGTCTATTTGGGTCCTCTGCCCATTTTATAATTGGATTGTTTGTGTGTGTGTGGGTTGAGTTGTATAATTTCTTTATGTATTTTGGATACTAACCCCTTATTGGATATGTCATTTGCTAACATCTCTTCCCATTCAGTAGGCTGCCTTTTTGTTTTGTTGATGGTTGCCTTCACTGTGCAAAAACTTTTTATTTTGATGAAGTCCCAATGGTTTGTTTTTTTTTTAAGATTTTATTTATTTATTTATTTATTTGACAGAGAGTGATCACAAGTAGGCAGAGAGGCAAGCAGAGAGAGAGGAAGGGAAGCAGTCTCCCTGCTGAGCAGACAGCCTGATGCGGGGCTCGATCCCAGGACCCTGGGATCATGACCTGAGCTGAAGGCAGAGGCTTTAACCCACTGAGCCACCCAGGTGCCCCCAATGGTTTGTTTTTGCTTTTGTTTCCCTTGCCTGAAGAGACATATCTAGGAAAATGTGGCTACAACTGATGTCAAGGAAATTACTGTTTGTTCTCTTCTAAGATTTTTATGATTTCAGGTCTCACATTTAGGTCTTTAATCCATTTTGAGTTTATTTTTGTATGTGGTGTTAGGAAGTGGTCCAGTTTCATTCTTTTGCATGGAGCTGTCCATTTCCCCAGCACCATTTATTGAAGAGAGTGTCTTTTCCGCATTGTGTGTTCTTGCCTCTTTTGTCATAGATTAATTGACCATATAAAGCATGGCTTTCTTTCTGGGCTCTCTGTTCTGTTTCATTAATATGTGTCTTTTTTTGGGCCAGTACTGCTTTGGTTTCTATAGTTTTGTGGTGTATCTTGAAATCTAGAATTGTGATACCTCCAGGTTTGTTCTTCGTTCTCAAGATTGCTTTGGCTATTTGGGGTCTTTTTGTTTTATGGATTATGTTGCCTCATACTGCAGTCGAATTTGCCTCATTCCTCATTTTGAAAGACTTAACTGATAAGCCTTCTGAAATGGTATTGCTTATGAAATAATCACTGCAAGTTGGTGCTGCTATAAACCATTTTTACTTTTTAGAATCTTGAGAAGTTCACAAAAGCATAGGAAGGAAAGCCACTTGAACTTTGTGAGGAGGAGTTCAAATCTTCTTCTGAGTTTGCCAAGAACATCCTGCATCAGACCATGAGCTGTGCAGAGAATTTCAAGTGCTGATCTACCATATCCCTGAGAGCCTCCTAAAAAAGACAGAAATTCCAAAAGATCGCATCATCAAAAATACATTTCTTCAAGGAAAAAAAAAGGATCTTTGATTTATTATAGCACAGCTTCCTGATGGCATGCAATTCACTGAAGCTGCCATTTACTCAGCATTTCCAGGTGAATCCTATGAAATGGAGGGAACTTCTACCCATAGCTCAGCTATATCCTGTTTTCTTGAGTCTTTTTCATTCTGTTATTCTCCATGTATTTCTTCTACACTGCTAAATGGATGAAGTGGCACCTTCATCTATATGCTAAGCAAACTAATTTTTTTAAGATTTTATTTATTTATTTGAGAGAGAAGAGAGCGCACGCAAGTGTGCACGTGTACACATTGGGAAGGGTGAGAAGGCAGGCAGCATGCATGCAGGCGCAGGTGGGTGGGAGCATGGGCAGGGGGAGGGGCAAAGGGATTAAGCAGACTCCCAAGGAGCACAGAGCCCAATTCCAGGACCCTGAGATCATGACCTGAACTGAAGTCAGACCCTTGACCCACTGAGCCACCCAGGTGCCCCTACTGCTAAGCAAACTATTAATGAGAAAGATCATAAGGCCTACTTTTCTGAAAACAGCAATGGAGATATCAGGTAGGCAGGATAACATCCACTCATGAGCACATACTTTCTAAGATACGACACATTTGGGCTTGCAGTCCAGCTGTGCCACTTATTACCTGGATGAATTCGGGCAAATGGCTTACCGTTTCTGAACCTTGTTTTCTCATTTTCAAAATGGGAACAATTACAGTACTTACCTCTTAAGGCTATTCTCAAAGTCTGCCGAGATAATTCATGCTAAATTTTCTTAGGAGTGCCTGGCACCTGGTGGCCCCACAGGGTAGTAGTCTTGGTGAATTTATTGCTATATGATAAGGTCACGGAGTTAAAAACAAGAGTGTATGTAATCCATTCTGCCGCAATGTTTATTTTCAACGAAATACTATTTGGTTGTAATCTGCTCCTTTAAGACTCACCCCTGTTGGTGGGAGCAGCCAGAACATTCAGATAAGGGGTCTGAAACTACATTCCCACTTCTTTGAGATGAGTTTCTGAATGACCCTTATCCTGCACACACCCACCAAGCTCCATCCCAGCCTGTTTCATTGATGCTCACCTTTTCAGCCTCCTATTAGCTCACCTTTTCAGCCTCCTATTACCACTTCTTTGGTACCTTGGTGTTACCCCTTCTTTACCATCTGCTCTACTTTGTCTCCTGGATCCCTGCTCTCCTTCTCTCCTCCTTCTGGTTGCTCAGAATGATTTCCTGGGATCTATCCTTTTTGGCCAGACCTCAGGATCCTCTCATATTACTGCTTGCCACAGTCAGTCCAGGTGAGGGCAGCCAAGCACTCTTGGGACCTGCCCTTTTTTTGCATGGTTCTGTTGTCAGAGAATTCAACACCAGATCATTAGAATTTGGAGGGGAGCCTACTATCACCCACCAGCACTGTTCCTTACCGTTCTGTTAGTCATCTGTTTTTCACACAAATGCTTTCCCATATGCAGCCTCTTTATTTACTATCTACAAAGGCCTTTTAATTGTATAAAGAGAGAAATCATTTCACAGACATAGGCTCATAGATGAGGGAAAGCACAAATATGTGCACATATGTGTAAATTTGTGTATGCATATATTAGTTGCATGGAAGAGGGACAGCTACCTGGTCAGAAATCTGGGTACCCTTATAAACAGAAAAGGAGGAAATGGACGCTGGGCAGGCCACTGAGGAATACTCATGAGAGCAAGTGACTACAGAAAACTTATGAAATACATCTTATTTGTAATGAAAAACATGTATATTTTTAGCTCAGCATATGATGATGCATAATGTAAGTTAAATATAATATGTTGTCTTGGGGTATAAAGTGCTTGATTTTGAGGTGTAAAAATGCAGGATTTGGGTTGTCAACCTGGCAAGTTTTCAGTCTGCAGCTGTAAAATTTCCTCCAAAGTTCAGACCACTGGGCAGAGCAGGAAAGGAGATGAATACCAGGGTGCAGACCTTCAAAATTATCCCAGAAAGAGGAAGTATAATATAAGGGTTATGGTATTATCAGTAAAGATTTATTTCAATAAATATTAGTGCCAAGCACAAAATAGCCATTCAATATCATTCTTATTTTTTTAAAAGGGCCTTTTAAAAAAAGATTTTATTTATTTACTTGACAGAGATCACGAGTAGGCAGAGAGGCAGGCAGAGAGAGAGGGGGAAGCAGGCTCCCCGCTGAGCAGAGAGCCTGATGCGAGGCTCAATCCCACGACCCTGGGATCATGACCTGAGCTGAAGGCAGAGGCTTTAACCCACTGAGCCACCCAGGCGTCCCCAATATCATTCTTATTGAATTTATTCGAATAATATCATTCTCAACAGATCGACCTGGACATCTGCTTCACTGAGTAAATAGTAAACACGGATTACTAAGTTTCATTAAGTAAATAGGGAGTACAGTTACTCACGTCTTATCTAGCATATCAATTAGGAATTTACATTTGGCTAGTAGTTACAGAACATAGAAAACCATGGCTCAAACAAATTGGTGTTTTGTTTTGTTTTGTTTTGTTTTTCTCATTTAGAAGTCCAGAGGTGGGCAATCCAGGACTGGTATGGCTTACCACCATCCTTAGGGTATGGCTTTGTTGTCAGCTCACCTACCTTTTTTAAGTTATAACCAGCAATTTCTCCATCATACCTTTGACAAGAAGTGTGAAATACAGTTGTGCCGGCCAGGGAGATTGGAAAATGTTTCCCAAAAGTTAGTGCTCTGTTAGTGAAAAAAAGAAAGGGAAACAGATATTGGGTAAGCATCTTGTATTCTCTGCTCTAGACCACTAGTCTGACTACCAAACTTAAATTACAAGCTGAAGGCTGAAATCATCTCTCTTAAGTACATTTATTGTTTCTTCCATTTCTGCAGCCAGAATTCATCACTTTCTTATGAAGCTTTTCAAAAAGCCAAAAGAAGGGGCCAGTACATGCCAACTTCTGAAATTTCCTACCATTTTTCTTTTTTTAAAGATTTTATTTATTTATTTATTTATTTGAGAGCGAGGAGGAGTAGAGGGAGAGGGAGAATACAAAGCAGACTCTAGCTCTGACTCAGGGCTGGACTCCACCACCCTGAGATCATGACCCAAGTGGAAATCAGGAGTCAGATACCCAAGTGATTGAGCCATCCAGGTGCAAGCCCCCCACCATTATTCTTAATGCTACAGCCTTGGTTAACACTTGGTTTATACTCCAAGCAAAACTCTAGCTCCAAGGATGAGAAATAAAGATTTCAGCAGGAAGGGCATTGGGTGAGCCACTCTACAGTATCTGTCTCAACTAATATTTTCTTCACTTCTCAGAAGAAGGGATGTTTCTATTTCTTTTCAAAGTGCAACTCTGATCCCACTACTTGAATTTTTCAGTAGCTGACTCCATCCACTGTTGTTCAATCTATTTTAATCACTGTCTGCTTTCTCTCTATCCTTAGTCTGTCCTCACCTATACATTCCCATCAAGGTTTTTGCTTTCCTTCTCCCCTTTACTTCAATATCAAATTTATAGAAAAGAAAATCTGTATTAACTTTTCAACCCACAGAAATCTGGACAGGTCTGTGTGGCTAACTTTTTCTTAAAAATCTGAATGAAGAGAAAACTTTGATTTTGCCTGAGGTAGTCAGAGTGCAGATAAAAATAGGAATTTTCTTGATTTATCAGTGCTATGATAATAGCACAGTCCTGGTGTTTATATTTTGGAACAAAGTAAGATTTCCCCATAAACCTTATGTTTTGAGGATACAACGTGTAATTGGGGAAATATGCAAGGGGTTATTTCCTTCTATCTTGGCCCAAGTTTTCTGACCTTTAAGAACAAACCTTTCAGTGAATATATTTGGGTACAAAAAGTACATACAAGATTAAAGTATATTGAAAAATTCCTAAGTATGTGATCATATCAATAGCCTTCTACACTGAAAGAAGTAAAATAAAATAAAATAGCCTTCTAATCTCATATTTTCTGGATTTTAATTATGGGTAATTTCTTCCTATAGCTTCAAATATATAGGAAAATGTAATTCAAAATCTGAGACCATTTATCCCCTCCTTTCCAAAGCACCACATTTCAGGGCTCCCAGCAACAAGTTACTTGTAAATATTCCCTGACTATGAAATTAGAAATCCCCCCTGCCCATGACTTAGGAAGCTACTGAATACTGCAAGGGCTGTGTGATGGGTTGCCTCTGCAAAATAATCACTTCTAGCACAGTGCAATAATTGATAGGACAGTAAATCATGAACTCTGTAACCTAGATAATCAGCCAGAAGTAGAATCATGACTAAAATGCTAAAACCTGATATTGACAATGTCAGAATCAGAAAAAAAAAAAACAAAGATAAGCATCCATGTAAAGCCCTACTAATCTGATATCTTTTCGTTGGATAAAACAGATTTTCTGAGTTATCCATTTGTTGTCACAATTTTTTTCTTTGCTAGTAAGAAACATACCCATGAAATAGCTTCCCTTCACCTTAAAGGAAAAGCATAACTTTTCACATCCAGAAGGTTTACTTAAAATGACTAAGTGGGAAAAAGAGATTGGTATATGTCAGAATAACTTCATAAATGGGGGTAGGGTAAGGATTGGCATTGACATTGTATATGTGTATTCTGAAAAAAAAACTCTGATTTTAAACTTTCAGGATTAGGAATATTTTACTTGATTTAACTGCATAAATATCACCATTAAACACATGAGATATTCTGGCTAAAAATTCTTTATGGTTCTATATTTAAAAGCCCCTATTTTATTGATTCTTCTATATGTTCAGCTATTCCAAGGAAGGGAGAAAATCATTTTCGCTTGTGATCAATAGATCATTTTAAAATATGATTATTATTACTGCAAATGCCAATAAAAATGAAGATAATCACACTTGTTTGCTCAATGAGGTTTTTAAGCACAGCTTTAGCAGGGTGCCTGGGTGGCTCAGTAGGCAAAGAAGCTGACTCTTGGTTTCAGCTCAGGTTGTGATCTCATGTCATGAGATTGAGCCCAGTGTCCATCTCCAGGTTCAGTGGGAAGTCTACTTAAGATTCTCTTGCTCCCACTCCCTCTGACCCTCCTTTCCATGCTTTCTCTCACTCTCTTCTCTGAAAATAAATAAAAAATCTTTTTTAAAAGAATAGCTTAATTGAAGAAAATAACATAAAATGAACCCTGTATCTTCAAAGTACACAATTTATTAGTTGCTGACATATGTATACACATATGAAACCATCCCCCCAATCAGGATGGTGAACATATCCATAACTCTCAAAGTTTTCTCTTATCCTTGGTCATCCTTTTCTTATTCTTCTTTACTCTCCTTCTTCAAGCAGCCACTGATCTGCTTCCTGTCAATATAGACTAGTTTGTATTTTCATAAGATCTGTATAAATGTGCTCTTTTGGTGCTGGCTCCCTTCATCTACCTAAATTATTTTTATGTTCATCCATATCACTGTTATCAACAGTTCATTCCTTTTTATTAATGAGTAGTATTCCATGGTGTGGGCATACACCATTTGTTTACCCACTCACTTGTTAGGTGGATATTTGGGTTGTTTCCACTTTCTGGCTACTACACATAGAGTTTCTTTAACATTCATGTACAAATTTTTGTATGGACATCTTTTTTCTTGGGTATATATCTAGAGATGGAAAGGTGGATCAGACGGTAGTTGTGCATTTTAAGTTTTTGAGAAACTGCCCAACTCATGGTTGTATCATTTTACATTCCCACCAGAAGGGTTATGAGAATTCCAGTTCCTTCATATCCTTGTCAATACATACATTTTAAGAGGTGCATAGGTGGTATTTCATTGTGGTTTCAACTTGCAATACCCTTAATGACTAATGATGTTGACCATCTTTTCATGTGATTATTTGTAATCCATGTATCTTCTTTGATGAAATGTCTGCTTAAATCTTTGGCTTTTATTTTTATTGGATTGTTTGTTTTTTGTTAAGCTTTGAATATTCATTATATATCCTGGATACAAGCCTTTTATGAAAGATATCTTTACAAATATTTTATCTCAGTTTGTAGCTTTTCAGTCTCCTAATATTATCTTTTGAAGAGCAAAAATTATTTTCCATGAAGTCTTTGATCATTTTTTAATGAGTTGAGCTTATGATGTTGAATCTAAGAGACTGTTCTCTAACCAAAGGTCACAGTGATTTTCTCCTATGTTTTCTTTTAAAAGCTTTGTAGTTTTAGGGCTTACATTTAGGTCCATGGTCCATTTTGAGTTAAATTTGTGTATTGTATGAGGTTTAGATTGAAGGGGCTTTTTTGCATATGGATAGTCACTTGTTTCAATCTTTTTTATTGAATTGTCTTTGCACTTTGTCTAAAATTAGTTCTCCATATACGTGGCTTTTTAAAAAAGATTTATTTATTTGAGAGAGAGAGAAAAACAAGTGAGAGAGGGGAGAGGCAGAGGGAGAGAGAAAGAATTTTCTAAGCAGTCTCCCAGTTGAGCCAGAAGCCTGAAGCAGGGTTTGATCTCACAACCCATGAGATCATGACCTGAGCCAAAACCAAGAGTCTGATGCTCAACCGACTGATCCACACAGATGCCCCCAAATATATGGCTTTGTTTTGGGATTCTGTTTTGTTCCACTGATCTGTTTATCTATCTTGATGCCAAGACCACATTGTTTTGAGTACTGTGTTTCATAAGACTTGAAATCAGAGAGGATTAGCCCCCAACTTTGTTATTCTTCTTGAGTGGTTTTAGCTATTATAGGTCCTCTGCATTTCATAATCATTTTAGAATCAACCTGTCAATTTCTGCAGAAAAGAAACCAAGATTTTAATTGAAATTGCATTGGATCTATAGATCAACTTGGGGAAAACTAGCCTATTAACAAATTGAATATTTCAACCTATGCACAGGGTCTATTAATTAAATGATATCTTTAATTTGTCTCAGCAATGTTTTATAGTCTCATCTCACACACCTTTTGTCTGCTTTATGCCTCCTTAAGTGGTCATCCCTAACCATCCTTAAGTGTTTTTGAGCCCTAAGTGCTATCACATATAACATTGCTCTTGAAGTTTCAATTCCTGATTCTTCACTGCTAATATATATAAATGCAAATTGATTTTTGCATATTGATCTTGTAACCTGAAACCTGATAAACTCATGCATTAGTTCTAGTAGCTTTTTTTGTGCATTTCATCAGATTTTCTATATAGACTTTCATGTGGTCTATGAATAAAGACAACTTTACTTTTTCCTTTCCAACATAGATGTCCTTTGCTTATTTATTTATTTATTTATTTGGCCTGATTGCACTGGCCAGATCATCTAGTACAATGTTGAAAATAAATAGAGTAAATCTTCTTGTCTTAGTCTTGGTCTTAGGAGGAAATCATTGAGTCTTTCACCTTTAAATATGATGCTACCTATATGTTTTCATTGTTACTCTTAATGTGATTGAGAAAATTTCCTTTGATTCTTGTTTTGCTGAGAGTTTTAATGAGGAATGATGTTGAATTGTGTCAAATGACTTTTCTGCATCCACTGAGATCACAATATGTTTGTGTATGTATTAATTCGTTAGTATGATAAGTTGCACTGATTGCCTTTGAGGGTTAAATCAACTTAGTATTCCTGGGATAAGCCCAATTTTGTTCTGATGTATTACCCTTTTTATGGATTCAGTGTGCTAAAGTTTTGTTTAAAATGTTTGCCTCTAGGTTCATAGGAATATTGATCAGCAGTTTTTTGTTTTGTTTTGTTTTGTCTTGTTTTAGAGAGAGTGAGCAAGTGAGCTTTGGGGAGGGGCAAAGCAAGAAGAAGAGAGATCATCTTAAGCAGTTCCATACCCAGGATGGAGTTTAGCTTGGGGCTTGATCTTACAACTCTGAGATCATGACCTAAGTGGAAATCAAGAGTTGGCTGCTTAATGGACTGAGCCACCCAGGTGCCCGCTGATCAGTAGATTTTTGTTTGTAATGTCTTTGTCTGATTTTGGGATCAGAGTAATGCTGGCCTTATAGAACTTTCCCTCCATTTTTGGGGAGAGTTTTTGTAGAATGCATATTATTTCTTCCTTAAATGTTTAATGGAGTTATTTTTTATATAAATATTTTTTAACATAAACAAGTATAAGAAACAAACATAAAGGCTTTTTGTGATTTGGTTAATGTTTATATATAGCCATAACTTTTCCAAAATTTGTCCTTTAGGATCATTAGTTTTCACTGTATTCAATCAGACAGAGTGAAACTCCTGTCCACTCAATATATTTTTAATAAGTGTATGGAGATAGGATATTTATATATATAGCATAAAATTCACCTGTTTAAATTATATACTTCGGTGCTTTTTAGTATATTCAGATTTGTACAATCATAACCATAATCTAATTTTATTTCATTCATTTTTAGAGGGTGTGCAAGCAGGGGTGAGAGGGGGCAAAGGAAAAGGGAGAGAGAGAATCTTAAGCAGGCTCCACACCCAGTACAAAGCCCCATACGGGGCTCAGTCTCACAACCCTAAGAGCATGACCTGAGTTAAATTCAAGATCCAGATGCTTAACGGATGTAGCCATCCAGATGCCATTCTGAACATTTTTATCACCCTCAGAAAAACCCTATACCCATTAGCAGTCACTCCTTACATACCCCTCCCCATTTTCTGACAAGCACTAACGTACTTTCTGTGTCTATGGATTTGCTTATCTGAACATTTCATATAAATGGACAGATGGAATTATGCACTTGGTCTTTGGTGGCTGGCTTCTTTCACTTATCATGATGTTTTCAAAGTTCATCCATGTTATAGCATGTATCTGTACTTTATTCCTTTTTAGTGCATAATGATATTTTACTGTAAACACCATATAATTTTAAGGAAAACGCTTTCAACTTATATTAGATACACTAATGCTACAAAAAAAAGTCAAATTCTTCAGGAAAAAAAATCAGCAGATTCCAGTCAAGATAGTGGGGTCACAAGGATACCAGGAGCCTAATCACCTTAACGCTGGTGATAAAATATACTCTTTTTTCATTAAAAAATATAACAAAGAAAAAAAAGACAAAACCAAAAAAACAGACCATTAAGTATAGAGAACAAACAAATGGTTACCAGAGGTGAGGTGTGGGGGGGTGTTAAATAGGTGATATGGATTAAAGAGTGCACTTACCATGATGAGCACAGAGGAATGTATAACATTGTGTGATCACTGTATTGTACACCTGAAACTAATATAACACTGTATATCCACTATAATGGAATTTTTAAAAATTAAAAAATGAAAAGCAAAAAAAGAAATGAAAAATACAACAGATTATAGTGATGGTTGCACAACCCTGTGAATATACTAAAAGCCACTGAATTGTAACTTTAAATAGGTGAATTAAAGGTTATATGAATTATATCTCAATAAAGCTTTTTTTAAAAGATGTAACAGGAATGCCTGGGTGACTCAGTCGGCTAAGCATCTGTCTTCAGCTCAGGTTATGATCCCAGGGTCTTGGGAACAAGTCCCGCCATGGGCTCTCTGCTCAGCAAGGAGCCTGCTTCTCCCTGTGCCTGCCCCTCCCCCTGCTTGTGTGTGCACGTGCGCGCGCTCTCTCTCTCTCTGACAAATAAATAAATAAATAAATAAATAAAATTTTTAAGAATAAAAAAAATATATGAAAAAAGTCTGTTCACCAGAAAGGGAAGGGAGGTAGCAGTGAGGAGCAAGCTGAGGCTACAAGCTTGTGTGAGTTGCTCTCAGGCAATTCTACCACACACAGTACAGATTACTGCTTACTGTTTCAGGAGTTACATTCACCATGTGTGATGTAGAGAGAATCACAGGAATTAGGACTATAAAATGTCCCTGGGTAGTAACAAAAGAACTTGTTTGTTCATCCTATGTTTTCTATACTCAACAAATATTCTTTTAGAATCCACTATGTACCAGGCACTATTCTAGGAACTTGTGATCAGTGACAAGTACAGTTGATCATGGTATGTGAAAAAGATGCATACAAACACAACTGATACAAAAGCCTCCAAAATGTAATGTTGTGCCTTTCTGTGGTTTTAAAATTTTCTAAAATGAACATATATTCCTTTAATGTAGTCATTTAAAAAATGAAAAATAAGAAGACTAACATACATATTTTCTCTAGAGATTATTTTTGTTTGATTGGTGGAGGCTCAACTGGTATTCAGAACATGCAGTTATGGGGCACCTGGGTGGCTCAGTGAGTTAAAGCCTCTGCCTTCAGCTCAGGTCATGATCTCAGGGTCCTGGGATTAAGCCCCACATCGGGCTCTCTGCTCGGCAGGGAGCCTACTTCCTCCTCTTTCTCTGCCTGCATGCTTGTGATCTCTCTCTCTCTGTCAAATAAATAAATACAATCTTTAAAAAAAAAAAAAGAACATACAGTTATCTTAACCAAGATCTCAAGTTACTCCTGTGGGTTTTTTTTCTTATTTTTGTTTTTGTTTTATTTTTGCTTGCTTGTTTATTTGTTTATTTATATCTATATTCGTATCTATATTCATCTGAGGAGGGAGCAGTTCTTCTTAGAAGAAAGGGAAAGTGTACTAGTTTTCTTTTGCTGTGTACCAAAATACTACAAATTTAGCAGCTTAAGAAATACTATTATTTCAACGGATCAGGATTCTGGGCACAGAGTAGCTGCTTTCTCACATCATCATCTTGTTAGGGTGAAATCAAGGTATTTGGCGAGGGCTGACGTTTCACCTGAGGCTGTAGGCTTTCTCCAAGATCCCGTGGTGTCGGAAGACTTGGTTTCCTTGCAACTGTTGAACTTACAGTGACTGTCTTCAAGGCCGGCTGAAGGAGCACAACTGTTGTTTGTTCTTCTCTCCTTTAAGGGCTAACTTGATGAAGTCAGGCCTACCCAGTATAATTTCCATTTTGACCAACTCAAAAGCAACATCTGCAAAATTCCTTTGCCATTGTATTCATAGAGCCCACCCACAATCAAGGGGAAGTTATTATAAGGGGTGTATATACCAGAGGGTGGGAATCTTAGGGGCCACCTTAGAATTTCACCTGCCACAGAAGGGTTCTTTAAAGGATTATAAGCTCTCCTAATTACCCTTCAATTCACTCATAAGAAGAACTGCAGCGTGTTCTGTAAATTAACTACACACACAAAATTAACAATAAAACTATGAATTACAATAGCAATATAGAAGGACTATGTTTGAAGAAGGGAAGTCTTAAATCCTTTTAATGAAATTAACCATTTCTTGTATATACAAATTCCATTGTCATGAAAAATTATAAAAGATCAAAAGGAACAAAGAAGTATTAGTTGGTGTCTTGTTCAGTTTATCCATCAGGGTTATCTCCACCTTTCATTGTCTTTCAATTGTTTTATAATTCTAAGTTGTGGGTTACTGAAAGCACTACAAATAATTTTTCCATATGCAAATGAAATCTGTTAGTGGAAAGACAATTGATTTCCCTCTCCCTCTGTGGACAAAGCCAGTTTTGAATCTATTTGTAAATTCATTTCATAACCTGTCTCTGTTCTTTGAATTAGCCTTGAACTAATAACATCTTTCTGGCTCTTGCATTGGTTAATGAGTTAAATAAAATCTTTGACACGTATTCGTTTTACATTTGTATGATCATCATGATTTCTAAAAAATCTTTAATACTACCTTTAATACTACCTTTAGTATTTAGTAGGCTTTAATACTACCTACCTTTCAAATTCCAAAGAATTTTTTTAAATATTCAGTTTCAGCAATAATAATTATCCATAGCACAGGACTTCTGTTCAGGTCCTGAGCCAGCTTTTGTGATGCTGATTATCTGTTTAGTGGCAAGTATTTTGCTGCTTTCTTGCTCAATATATTTAAAAACTGCCTCTCTTTGTTTTTAATTTTTGAATCATGCATACTTGAAGTAAAGTCATGTTGGTAAAGGAATGATTGCATTAAAACCTGGAAGGCAAGCTTTTAAGAAATCAGAGAATTTGTTCCCCTAAGATTCTATATCTTACTTCTTAACATTAGGATAATGGGGATAAATGTTAATTCTCCTTCACAGTTCATTATTTAAAATGTGCTTCAGGGGCTGCCTGGGTGGCTCAGTGGGTTAAAGCCTCTGCCTTCCACTCAGGTCATGATCTCAGAGTCCTGGGATAGAGCCCCGCATTGGGCTCTCTGCTCACGGGGAGCCTGCTTCCTCCTCTCTCTCTGCCTGACTCTCTGCCTACTTGTGATCTCTGTCTGTCAAATAAATAAATAAATAAAAATATTTATTTAAAAAATGTGCTTCAGTAACCAGTCTTTCCTGATTCCATAATTCCACCTACCAGTTGGTATGGGGAATCTGGCTATTTAAATAGTCAGATTTATACAAGCATATATATGCATATATATGTATATATGTACTGAAAGCTGAATTTCCAAAAGAAATAAATCAAATGCAGCTTTTTGAAAATTGGAGCTATTATGCTAAGTTGATGTATCCTTGCAGAGGAAAAGAGCAAAGCACTTGGAACTAATAGAATTGGCTGAACACTGGGATTTTTAAAAGGCCCTGGCCCATTTCCTGGCTGACCTCTCTCACAGCATAATGTAGCAGTAAATTGGAGTGGCATCTGAGTAATACAGGCTCACACATCCTTGACATATACTAGTCACAATCATAATGTTTTACAAAGCACTTATTATGATTTTATTCAGCTTAAAATGTGTGGAGCATGCACTCACAAGTAAAATTTAATATTGGATTATTTTCTCGAAATTGATTGGAGTAGTAGGTAATAACTATGTTCCCTAGCAACAACAACACTGCCTAACTTATGAACACTGACATTAGCCAGCAGAATCAAAGCAGCATTGAGAAAATTTAAGGCGACAGAAATGCCATATTGTTGAACTCCACTTAATAAGACTAAGAACACAAAGATTCAGCCAATCATCCCTTTATCCTACGTAATTGTTATATAAGGCTTTTTGTTTTGTTTCTGTCTTCGTTAGCACTTACAACCTAAAAGAGGGAACTTAATTATCTCTTAGATTTCATCAATTTTCAAAGATGTCTAGCAATGCTTTTAAAGCCATCACTTATCCAGTCATTAACAGAAATTGTTAGAATGCATGTATCTTTAGTTTATCACTGTTAGAGGATATGCCTGATGAGGTCTTAGATTATATTCACAAAGCTGGTTTGGTGTCCTGTGGATAGAGATGCTTATGTGTATAGATAACAAATACTTGATTAATGTGTATAGATAACAAATACTTGATTAATAAGTTAGGGACTGAGGTCACAAAAAAATAATCGCACCATGTCTTCTGCTCTGCAGAAGCTTACAGCCTACCAGGCAAGACAGATATATAAAGAAATTAATTACCATACAAAACATATAATGTGGACATACACGAATGATTATGATGAAATAAAGAGAGGGATAATAAAAAGGGGAAAAGGTGGCTTTGGGGGAGGGTCAAAGAATGTCCAATGAGGGAAGAGGGAAGGGGCATTTCTGTCAGAGGGAACAGCTTAAGTAAAATGTATGTAACACTGACTTTTACATCACAACAAAAATATGTACATTTATTTCCATTGGCATTACAAAAAATACACGTTTCCATTAGCCCCTTGAAAGGGGTTGAATGGATTTGCTTTCTCACTTCAGCACGTCCATAAGCAAGATGCTTTACCTCTTGAATAGAGAATTAAATAGGTATCAGGCCGCCTGAGTGTCTCAGTCTATTAAGCATCTGCCTTCTGCTCAGGTCACGATCCCAGGATCCTGGAATGGAGCCCAGTGTGGGACTCCTTGCTCCATGGGGGGTCTCCTTCTCCCTTTCCTTCTGCCTCTCCCTCCTGCTCCCACTTGTGCTCTCTGCTCTCTCTCAAATAAATAAATAAATAAATAAATAAATAAATAAAATATTTTTTAAAAAAGAATTAAATAGGCATGTATTCCAAACCAGCACTAGCCATAGCTACTTCTGTTGACAAAAAATGTTAATGTTAATATAACCAGTGTTGACATTTTTACTTTACTATTTTTATTCTCAAGATAACAACCATATTACAATTTTCCCCAGTATTTGAAAGAACATTGAGATTAAAAAAGAAAAAAATGACTTTATTTCTGAATGTCTTTTTTTAAAGATTTTATTCATTTATATGACAGAGAGAAAGCAGGAGAGCGCAAGCAGGGGGAGCAGCAGAGAGAGAAGGAGAGCAGGCTCCCTCTAGGCCCTTCCTTAATTTCTCCATCTTGGCATAATACTAAGACTGGCATGGTGTTTTTCTCTTATACCATAGTAAGTCTAATAAACGTAGCATCACTTGATCAACAGGTTGTTCCATAAAAACTGTGAAACACTAACAAAAATGGGGAAAATATCACTAGTTGTCCTTTCAATGAAATGTTAGGTGTTATCTAGCAGACAGGGATTTATCTAATACTATTAGGGATTTTCTGATACTATTAAGAGCTATGCTTTTCACTCTCTTTGGTCAATCTTACTATTCTGTATGTAACAGAAAATTGATAATAATGCCAACTATTTTTATCCATAGAGATGGAAGAAAATCTTTTTTTTTAAGATTTTATTTATCTGACAGACAGAGATCGCAAGTGGGCAGAGAGGCAGGCAGAGACAGAGAGGGGGGAAGCAGGCTCTCCCCTGAGCAGAGAGCCCGATGAGGGGCCCGATCCCAGGACCCTGGGATCATGACCCGAGCCAAAGGCAGAGGCTTTAACCCACTGAGCCACCCAGGCGCCCCAGAAAATCCTTTTTTTCTAATGGTTGGGGATGCAATTGAGATGATTACACGCATTACATTTTACTTCCCTGTGAGTATTGATCAGTTTTGCAATGGTTAGAGAATTCATATGATTATATATGTCTCTGTTCTTTGGATTCTCCTTTGAACTATTATTTACTCCTCCCTTGTTCAATTATTGAGTGAATTAAATAAAACCTTTACAGCATTTTTAAAAGATTGTATTTATTTATTTGTCAGAGGGAGAGAGAGAGAGCTAGTGCACAAGCAGGGGGAGCGGCAGGCAGAGGGAGATGCAGGCTCCCCGCCGAGCAGAGAGCCCAATGGAGGACTTGATCCCAGGACCCTGGGATGATGAGCCAAGTAGAAGGCAGGCACTTGACTGACTGAGCCACCAAGTCATCCCTTAAATAAAACCTTTGATGGGTGTTATTTTGTATTTGTATAAATTATGATTTTACTTTTGAAGTTATCCTTTAACACTGATGATCTTTTGGGGAGTCGAGTCAACCCTAGGATGGAACAAGTAAAAGACATGAGACTTGGTTGAAAATCTACATGAGTGATATGCTGGAATTAAAGCGTGAAAAAAAGAACATATTTGAAATTAGGTACCTAGGACCATGATAAACAAAGCGGTCTGTATTAGGGTTCTCCAGGAAAAAAAAGAAATAGAGTTATTTTACTCACATGATTGTGGGGCCTGGCAAGGCTGAAATTTGTAGGGCGAGCAAGAAAACTGAAAATGCAGGTGCAGTTGATATTGCAGTCTTGAGTCTGAAATCTGCAATGCAGGCCAGCAGGCAGGAAACTCACACAAAGTTTCTTCTGTGTTGCAGTCTTAATGCAGAATGGCTTCTTTGGAAAACCTCAGTTTGGCTCTTAAGGTCTTCAGTTGATTAAATGAGGACCACTCACATTATACAGAGTAATCTGCTTTGCTCAAAGTCTACCAATTGTAAATGTTAATCATATCTAAAAAATACCTAACAGAAGGGACACCTGGGTGGCTCAGTTGGTTAAGCATCCAACTCCTGGCTTCAGCTCAGGTCATGATCTCAGGGTTGTGAGATTGAGCCCTGAATCTGGCTCCCTGCTCAGCATGGAGTCTGCTTGAGATTCTTTCCCACCTCTTTCCCTCCCACTCTGATCCTCCTCCTGCTCATGTTCACTCTCTCTCTCTTAAATGAATACATACATAAATAAAATCTTCACAAAAAAACAAACACCTTCACAGCAACATCTTGACTGATCTTTAACCAAATAGTTGTGTACCATAGCCTAGTTATGTTGATACATGAAATGAACCATCATATAGCCCACAACTTTTTCATATGCTTACAGTTGGGGCAAGAATCAGTCTCTTTGTTGAGTGTCCACAGCAGTGCTTCTCAAGCTTTAATTCACAAAGGAATCACCTGTGGATCATGTTATATGCAGATTCTGATTCAGTATTTCTGGGTAAACCTTAACTAGCTCCGAGCTGATGCTAATAATTCTGGTCCTTGGAAAACACTTTGATAACAAGGGTTTAAACCAGCACTGTACAATAGAAATACTATCTAAGCTACAAATGTGAGGCACATATGTAATTTTAAAATTTAGTGGCTATGTTAAAATGTAAAAAGAAATAGGTGAAATTAAATTTTTTAAAGATTTATTTATTTATTTATTTGACACAGAGAGGGAGATCATTAGTAGGCAGAGAGGCAGGCAGAGAGAGAGGAGGAGGAAGCAGGCTCCCCGCTGAGCAGAGAGCCCGATGTGGGGCTCCATCCCAGGACCCTGAGATCATGACCTGAGCCGAAGGCAGAGGCTTTAACCCACTGAGCCACCCAGGCGCCCCTAGGTGAAAATTAATTTTAATAACTTGTGTAACCCAAAATATCAAAAATGTTATAACATAATTAATATGAAAATGGATAACATTTTACAATCCTTTTTTCATATTATATCTTTGAAATCAGTGTGTATACTTAAAACACATCTCAATTTATACTAGCCACATTTCATTGCATTTGATAGCCACATTTAGCTGTTGGCTATCATGATGCATAGTGCAGGACTAACCCTTCCATGTAGGAGCCATAAAGGAGCATCTGGCTGAGTATTGGAGATATTGCCTTTCTTCATCTTTTTATTTCTTCTTTCAGCTAAGTCTTTGTTAAATGAGATTAGTATTCTGAAATCCAAGTGAGTTGAGCATAGACCTTAATAACATCCAAGCATGAAGCTGAACTATGCAGATCAACTGTAGCCTTTGATTTTTTTCTCCAAGTAGAGAAATATCCACATTCAGCAAGAAATATTAAGATATAAACTATTGCATTGGTCCCTGATGGTTAACTGCACAGATGACATTTGCCCAATTCTCTCTTGGTTCTGCCAGCTGAGACTAGGGTCAATGCGAGGATTCTGGACCATTATGTTAGTGTCTCAGAAAAGCTGATCAAGACAGCTGGCCAAAGATGTCCAAAGCAACCCCAATCCCATTCGGTACCCTAATACTCCCTTGTACCCCAGGACTGATGCCTTTTAATATCAAACCCCATAGCCAAAAAATGATCCCATCTCCTAGGAAAAGAAAATGGGTCATAAAATGCTTTTGGTTGCATTAGGATTGGCACTTGATAGATTGGCAAGAATTTTGCAAGAAAAGTCAGAGGGAAATAATATTCTAGAAATAAGGAAAAATATTTTAAAAGGTCCGTATAAGCCTAGAGGGAAAAAAAGGAAGGTATTGAGTTTAATCTTTGCTCTAACACTTATAAACACTACAATGACTTCCATTCCATTTACTTCTCAATGGGAAATCCTTGCCCTATTCCTCCTAGTTTTTTGATCCCCTGTTAGATAACCCTATCCCTATAACATGCACTCAGTTTCTTATTTTCTGTTTCCGGGTAGGAAAATTCCCTTATGTTTTTTCACTCCCTTCCTCACTCCCCCACCCCCCTCAGTGCACAGTTGAAGTTATCTATTGGACAGCCATTTTATCTCACTCCTTGATATACAAAGACAACTAGATTTGATTTCACAAGAATTATGTTTACTCTTATTTTTATGATTTATAATTTATAATATGTTTACTCTTATTTTTTTACTATTTTGTTATGATTATTTAACCTCTTTGAATGATTTTCTTCATTTATATAATAGTGACAGTAAAGTCTTCCTCATAATTTTGTTAGCATTATATACAGTATGTGAGAATGAATACCAATTAGTAGATCTTCAATAAAGTATGCAGTCACCCTTTTAAAATATGTGAGAAAGAGAAGTTAGCAACTTTTGGAAGGCAGGTCCTTAAAAAATGGATCTTAGACCCTTCTGAGATAGAGTATCAAAGGATAAAAGATATATTTCAATCATTTAGCTTTTCCTCAACTTTTTACCTTCTGGAAAATTTGCTTACATGCATTTACAGCTAGAAATTCAGTGCATAAGGAGCGTCTGGGTGGCTCAGTCATTAGGCGTCTGCCTTCGGCTCATGATCTCAGAGTCCTAGGATGGAGCCCTGCCACTGGCTCCCTGCTCAGTGGGGAGTCTGCTTCCCCCCCTCTGCCTGCCTCTCTGCCTACTTGTGATCTCTCTCTCTGTATCAAATAAATAAATAAAATCTAAAAAAAAGAAGAAAAGAAATTCAGTGCATAAAAAGATAAAAAATAAAAAGAAAATAAATGAAATTCAGTGTATAATTATAAGTTCTACAAAACATTAAAATATATTACAATATCTAAAAATATTCATGAGAGTAAATGAAACGGTATTATTGTTGACTTTAAGCCTTATAATAGCTGGGATTAGTATGAGCTAGAATTGCAAAGTCAACCCTAAGGAACTTGTCCAGGGTCAAAATGCCAGTGGTGTACATATGTAATAACAGCTTCATAGTTTATGTGCTCAAACTGAAGTTCGGTATGACCTAGGCTAAGGGGATAATGTTGGGTTTTCTAACTCCAGGAAGCCTCAAACTGAAAGGAAAAAAGCTCCAGGCACCTAAACATTGGTCAGGATACAGGTGATTGAGCATAATTCTCCTGGATAGCAGTTATTTTCTTTATGGGTACAAATTTAATGTCTGACACACATACACTTAAAATGATTATTTCTCTGTATAAGTGAGATTGGCACAGCTCTCTGTTCAAAGAAATTCATTAATTTCACAATATTTCCCTCAAATGAAATTATATTTTTTTTAATTTTAAAGATTTTATTTATTTGAGAGAAAGCAAGCGAGCATGAGTCGGGGGGTGGTCAGAAGGAGAAGCAGACTTCCCGCTGAGCAGGGATCCTGATGTGGGGCTCAATTCCAGGATGCAGGGATCATGACCTGAGCCAAAAGCAGACGCTTAACTGGCTGAGCTACCCAGGTGCTCCTGAAATTATGTTTTTATGGAAACAATGTACTACTAGTGATTAGAATTTACATATAATTATATACGTGTCCATTTTGCTAGGATTTATAGGAACTTTGAGTAGAGGTTTTTAAAATTTATCTTCTACCAGCTTTTAGCAATATTACATAAATATACTTAAATTCATTTGGCAATTTTGCAAGGTCCTATTCATGTAAATGAGAAAAATTCAGTATAAAAACACTGTAGTGGGGGGGGGCACCTGGGTGGCTCAGTGGGTTAAAGTCTCTGCCTTCAGCTCAGGTCATGGTCTCAGGGTCCTGGGATCGAGCCCCGCATCGGGCTCTCTGCTCAGCGGGGAGCCTGCTTCCCCCTCTCTCTCTGCCTGCTTGTGATCTCTCTCTCTCTGTCAAATAAATAAGTAAAAAATCTTTAAAAAAAAAAAAAGGAAAGAGATTACATTTTAAGTACCTGCAATTTTGGCAACGAATACAATATTATTTTCAGGATCACTGAGAAGTGCTATTAGACCAGCAGTTTCCAAAGTAGATATGTACAAGATGATCTATGGGGCATGGAAAGGAAAACTGGAACTTTTATTTCAAATTTTTATATATTTATTTTACTTTTTAAATAGTTTCATTGAGATATAATTTGCATACCATAAAAGTCACCTGTTTAAAGTGTTAAACAGTGGTTTTTAGTACATTCAAATTTGTGCAAATATTGACACAATCTTATTTTAGAACATTTTCAGTATTCCAAAAAGAAACCACATACCCATTAGCAGTCAGCCCCACTCTGTCTTCACCCCATTTCCAGGAAACCACTAATCTATTGTCTCTATAGATTTTCCTCACATAAATGGAATCATGTAATAGGTGGTTCTTTCAGTTAGCATGCAGTTTTTAAGGTTCATCCATATTGTAGCATGTATCAGCAAGCACTTCATTGTTTTTAAAGCCAAAAAATAAAAAATAAATAAATAATTAAATTTTAAAAGCCAAAAAATAGTCCATTGTATGGATATGCCCCATTGTATTTATCCATTCATCTGCTGATACAAATTTGGGTTGTTTCCACTTTGGGGTTAATATGAATAATGCTGCTGCTATTCATGTAGAGGTTCTTGTGTGGACATAAGTTTTCAATTCTCTTGATTATGTACCTAGTAGTGAAATTATGGATCATATGGTAACTCTATGCTCGACATTCTGAGAAATCACCAGACTGTTTTCCATAGCAACTGCATCATTTTACATTTCTACCAGCAATGTATAAAGGTTCCATTTTCTCCACATTCTCATCAACACTTGTTATTTTTATTTATTTGATTATAGTCACCTAGTGAGTGTGCAGAGGTATCACACCGTGGTTTCAATTTTCGTTTCCCTGATGACTGACAATATTTGGCAGCTTTTCATGTATTTATTGGCTATTTTTGTTTATCTTCTTTGAAGGACAATCTATTTGGATCCTTTGCCCATTTTATTTATTTATTTATTATTTTTATTTTTTTTAAAGATTTTATTTATTTATTTGACAGAGAGAAATCACAAGTAGGCAGAGAGGCAGGCAGAGAGCAAGAGAGGAGGAAGCAGGCTCCCAGCCAAGCAGAGAGCCCGATGCGGGACTCGATCCCAGGACCCTGAGATCATGACCTGAGCCGAAGGCAGAGGCTTAACCCATTGAGCCACCCAGGCGCCCCCCTTTGCCCATTTTAATATTGGGTTATTTGTCTTTTTACTGTTACGTGGTAAGAGTTCTTTATGCATTCTGATACCAGTCCCTTGTATTTATATTTATTTTTATCTTGTTTTACATTTCATTTTTGAATATAACAGCACAACAATAATTGCACATTAATTATAACTAAATTTGGGGGAGTACTCCAAGTATTTTCACTGTTAGGGACCTGCAGTGAAAACTCTAGAGAGCACTGCATTAGGCCAAAATTATTATTTTTCCCTCCCGCCTGTTCGCTCTTTGCAAGAAGGGGAAACTGGGAGTGCTAAAGACAAACTTCAACCTTATATTTTTTAGTCACTCTCCTACTGAACTGTGCGTGATAAATACAAAGCATTTTGGCTTATGCCAGATAATTCACACATGTGACTTAGGAAGGCCTTAATATGAGAGATGAGAAAATGTGACTAATATGTAATTGTTACCATATAGTGATTGCTTCAGTAATTAGCAGCCACGGTAAACATCATCATTTTGATTCTACAGATCAGGAGATGAAGGGTCATGTTAAGGAACAGGTACAAGGTCATACAGCTCAGGAATGATAAAGCTAGAATTTGAATTCAAGCCTGACTCTGAAGCCCATTGTTTTCCATGTGACACTACCTATCAGTCAAATTACATGTGAGATTTCTGCAATGAGTAAGAAATTGGACTAGATGACTTCCCTTCCAATTCTGAGACATTATGATGACACTGATGTAAAGAAGCATTTAGGTCTCTTTCAGTGATGATTTTCATAACTAATAAATGTCTAGAGTCATGAACCATTTTGTCTTACAGCCTCTGAATAATACCTAGTACAGTAACATGTGTAAGTGGAATTAATAACTTTTTGCCATGGTAACATTCCAAACATTGACTTAAAGTGACACATGACGATTACTACTTTTGGAGCTTATAATCATCATTTATATAATAATCATTGGATTTTATTTATACTTATTATATTCAGAATGGACACTGTATTTACAGTAGCAATTGTATTTGTACTTATTCAAAGTAGATTCCATAAAATAAACACGACATGCTTTCATTCTAATTGAGGAACTCATATTCCATGTCTAAGTGAATGAGATGAATGGATTTCAGCATGAAGGTCAATTCATTTCAGCCAACTTAACTAATTTTTACATCACCACACAAATAATTAAGCTATTGTGATCAGTATGAATGAAATGGCTTCATTAATGTCTGATTAAATCATAATGTGTAACTTTAGCCAATAGTCTAGGGGCTTAGATTACATCACCACCCAAATTATATCAGGGGTGATAAATCCATTTCTTACAGACAACAAACTAAAGGAGAGTGAGCAAGAGTGCAATGTATTTTATGAAGGGAAAGTTCATTTAATTTTCCCAATAGCAGAAAACAGATTTAAAAACACTCCAAATTTAGTGAAGCAAAATCAAGATTATATAAAGATAAATGAGCTATTTTGTATGTTTAATGCTTTTACTTATTCCCAATGTAGTTATCTTTCCTTTAACCTCCCTTATTTTACTGGTACTGACTGGTACCAGTCTGGTACATGACTGTACACGACTGACTGGCACACGACTCCTTTGGCGAAGGTATTGAGACATGCATAATAATTAGTGTTCTATAATATATAAGATTTCTGGTGGGAATTACTTCTTTTTTTTTTAAAGATTTTATTTATTTATTTGACAGATAGAGATCACAAGTAGGCAGACAGGCAGGCACAGAGAGGGGGAGGCAGGCTCCCTGCCGAGCAGAGAGCCCGATGCGGGGCTCTATCCCAGGACCCTGGGATCATGACCTGAGCAGAAGACAGAGGCTTAACCCACTGAGCCACCCAGGTGCCCCGGGAATTACTTCTTCACAGATGAAGAGGTTGTTTTTCCATTGAGGAATTTATACTATAATTAGAAAAACGATAGTTTAAACCCCAGTGGAAAGATCATACTTTAATTGGCATTCATTTGTGTTAGACAAGCCCATGGAGAAAACTGGGAGTCACTTTTTCCTGAAGTTAAGTTGTCAACTGTGAAATCACCTAAATCATATTCTCACTTAAGTATCTGAAATAGCCGGTGTTTTTAATTGCTTTTTAAAAAGCACTAGTCATGGGGAGCCTGGTTGGCTCAGTTGGTAGAGCACGTGACTCTTGCTTTCAGGATCATGAGTTTGAGTCCCATGCTGGGTGTAGAGATTATTTTTTAAATGGGGTGCCAATGATGCTGGATTAAAATATAAAAAAGCTAGTCATCTGACATTAACTGAACAATCCCTTAGGACATAAAGTTTTAAAACACTTCAGATGAAAATATAGGCTCAGTTAAAGTTGGAGAGGAAGTACAATATATTGTGTATTAAGTATTGTACTTAAATTTACTTTCTTTTTAAAAAATCATGTTTTACAAATATCTCAAGATGAAATGGTATGTTCCATATTTTGAGGGTTTCTTAGCAGAAAGATTTAGGCTAATGTCAGATGAGCCAGGGTCAAGACCAAAATTATACTTGAACTTCTCATATATAAAATAAAAATAATAGTATATGCTCCCAAGCCATCTCCTAATCTCCCATGATAAAATAAAACCATATTTCAAATTAATTCAGATGATATTTATTGAATAGAGTACAATTTTCATGGTAACCTGAAATTTTTAGGACAGTAAAGGTAACATTCAGTCTGCTTATCTGCACAAACCATCTAAACATCCTGGAAAACCTGAAATTTCATGATCTAAACTATATCTTCTAGACTACATGTTATACATGAAAGTAACAAAAACTCCTTTTGTCACAACATGTTTACTATGTGTTGATTTCTAGCAAAAATAAGTGCTAATAAAATGCAAGCTATTTATCCTAGGTTCCAAATAATTTAATGAGTGGCAAATACTATTCATATCACAGAGATGAAGACACTATGGTACATTATAGATAAGAGATTGTATTTTTCAAGATAATAAATTCAGCAGAAAAATTTATAATATTTTGCAATTATGTAAGTTTACATAGACTTCATTCACCTGTCAGTTGTGCTTTCTTGTGGTTCTCCCTAAGCAATCCCAGGCTCCAGGCTTCCCTGAGTTTCACAGTCACATTTTAGTCTTGACTCAATTCATCTCCACAAAAATGCATTGAATATCTACTCTTAGCAAGGCACTGTGCTAAGTGCAGATACAAAGATGAATAAGATGTTCTCAATAAACTTAAATCTAGTAAAGATCATAATACCATAGTATAATATTATAAGAGATGCAAATAAATATGTGAACACAAAAGAAGGAGAGAGCACTTCCACCATGGCAGAATCAAAGCAATTTCAGAAAAATTATCTGAAACTTAGAGGTGTCTGGGTGGCTCAGACACTTAAGCAGCTGTTTTTGGCTCAGGTCTTTATCCCAGCGACCTGGGATAGAACTCTGCATTGGGGGGCAGCAGGCCTCGCTCAGCAGGGAGTCTGCTTCTCCCTCTGCCACTAACCCTACTTGTGGTCTCTTTCTCTCCCTCTCTCACTTTCTCCCTCTCAAATAAATGAATAATATCTTTCAAAAATTTATCTGAAACTTAGAAATAATGCAAAAAGAGTGGGGCCATGAATTTTCAATGTCATAAGAAAGTGAAGGCCACCCAAAAATGGTCTAGGGGAATGATCAGAAAATGCTTTCCATCAATGTCTACAGAGTAAATATTTTGGGTTTTGTGAGCCAAATACTCAATTCTGCTGTTGCAGCAGGAAAGCAGTCATACGTCATATGTAAACAAATGAGAGTGGCCAGGTTTGGCCCACAAGTAATTTGCCAACCCCTGGTCTAGGGGACCTAGGATAATAACTCATTCAACTTACTGTTGACTATTTATTTAAGGTTTCAAATTTAGTAAAGTTTCATGTTCACTTATAGATTTTTGTCTATTCTAAATGCAAATAATTTTTGTTTGTGGACAGATAACTCCCAAGTTTTATAGCTCTGTTGGACATTACCCAGTTCCTATCTAATCCAGCAATCTTCTCTTCCTAGTAATACTCTGTTTTAAAATGGTATTTGACCCTCTTGTGGCATCTTAATGGTTCCTTTATTAATTAATGAGTTAAATAAAATTTTTGACATGAGAGTGTTATGATTTTACTCACTTGAAAATTGTACCTTGACAGTTTTGGAGGAGATACATTAAGATGCTCAAATTGACCCACCTGATGGAGATTAAGTAAAGGACATTTTGGTAGAAATGCACCTCAAAGCCTGTTTGAGCCCACGTACATTTTTCTTGGCTGTCAGCATGAATTCCAAGCAGCAATAGAAATTGTATTTTGTTTATCCTGTTTTTTTTAAAGATGTTATTTATTTATTTGACAGAGATCATAAGTAGGCAGAGAGGCAGGTGGGGGGCAGGGAGGGAAGCAGGCTTCCTGCTGAGCAGAGAGCCCGATGTGGGGCCCGATCCCAGGACCCTGAGATCATGACCTGAGCTGAAGGCAGAGGCTTTAACCCACTGAGCCACCCAGGCGCCCCTGTTTATTCTGTTTTTATAGGTTTATTTTCTCCCCTCTAGATATTTTTATGTTTTTTGTTTCTTGTTTGCATGTGACAAAAAAAGCTATTCCCCCTTGGTGGTAGCAATGATTGGAAATTTGTGTTTTTTGTCTATCATTTGGTGACTTCTATTGGATGGATGGTGGAGAGCTATTCTCTATTAGTTGAGAAACAGAGAATCCAGCTTGTTTGGGCTGTTTGTCAATTTGTGAATTAAAATCAAAGAACTTTTGTGCCCATTGTGAAAGAGAACAGCTCTTTCATATCCAGACCTATGAACTTTTGTGTTTATGTGTTTACTCTCAAGCTGTGGCAGAAGCAATAAACTCTCCCTATATCTCTGTTTCTATAAATCTAAGAATCTTCCCTCTCTCATGTGGGTGTGAAATAGTTTCCTACCAATGATGGGTAATAAGAAGTAAGGTTATAACATTTCTTTAAGGTCAACTATGGGGCATCAGTTTTGCCTCTGACTCCTGATTTCAGTTCAGATCATGGTCTCAGGATCCTGAGTTCAAGTTCTGCGTCAGGCTCTGTGCTCAGTAGGGAGTCTGCTTGAGATTCTCTCTCTCCCTCTCTCTGCCCCTCCTCCTACCACAAGAGCATGCTCTTGCTCTCTCTCTCTCACTGTCCCTCTCTAAAATAAATAAATCTTAGGGGGAAAAAGGTCAACTATAATCTACTTATAGATAAATAAGCAGTTGTATAAATCTATTATTTCTGTAAACAAAAAAATGAACTTGAGATATTTCAAATGTATTATACATTTATTTTTCCTTACAGAAATGGCTGAGAAACATTTTAATAAACCATGTTTACATTATTAAGAATCCTTGGACAATTTTGATTGGTTTGATAATTTAGGTTTAAGAAATAGGGGAGGCATGGGTGGCTCAATCAGTTAAGCGTCTGCCTTTAGCTGAGGTCATGATCCCAGGGTCCTAGGATCGAGCCCTGGAGCCCTGCATTGGGCTCTCTCCTCAGGAGGGAGTCTGCTTCTCCCTCTCACTCTCCCTCTGTGCTCTCTCTCTCTTTCTTTCAAATAAATAAAATCTAGAAAGAGAGAAAGAGAAATAAAGAAGAGAAGAGGGATGTTTGGGTGGCTCAGATAGAATGTCTGTCTTCGGCTCAAATCATGACCTCCATGTCCTGTGATCAAGCCTTGCATTAGGCTCCCTGTTCAGTGGAGAGTCTGCTTTCCTCTTTCTCTTTCTCCCTCTGCCTCTCCTCCCTGCTCATTCTCTCTCCCTCTCAAATAAAAAAATAAAATATTTTTTTAAAAAGAAAGAAGAAAACAACCCCTGGTCTTTTTCTCAAATGTATATTAAGTATAATAAAGTTTATGTTTTATTTTTTTTTTAATTTTTTTTATTTACTTGATAGACAGAGATCACAAGTAGGCAGAGAAGCAGGCAGAGAGAGAGGGGGAAGCAGGCTCCCCACTGAGCAGAGAGCCCAATGCGGGGCTTGATCCCAGGACCCTGAGATCATGACCTGAGCCGAAGGCAGAGGCTTAACCCACTGAGCCACCCAGGTGCCCCTATGTTTTATTTTTATAAAATTTTTGTCTTTTATGAAGAGTACTTAATGTGAATTTCTTAAACTTCTTATTTTGGTTCACCAATCAAATTAATATAACTCCTGCATAATTTTTAAGATTGTGAAAAATGTAAATTTGTCATTTACTAAATTTTATAATTATTTCGACAAGCTTTTAACATCAGCTGTAATTATATTTTGTAGCTTGAACATAATTTTCAAGATCCTTAAGTAAATTGAGCCATTGGATTAATATCAAATCAAACTAATTAATGAATAATCTTTGATTGCTAGATAATTTCTAAGTAAAATGGAATACTGAAAAAATTATTACTGAGCATAATTTCAAGCTAATGTACATTTGCATATTTTTAATGTGCTATAAGCTATGTCTTTGGTCATGGTCATGTGAACGGACATGCTCCTTTTTGAAACTTTAAGGTGTATATGTGAAGCTATAGAAAGCTATGTACCTATAAGCTTTGCTATTCTACTTAATTTTAGTGTACAACAGGTTTCAGTTGCTTACCTCCCAGAGTTTTCTGTGAAATATAAATTGGTTATTTTGGTTAAAAGCTACAATATGCATATACTAGGAACAACAGTAATAAAGAAATAAACCTGGGTACATCAGGTAATGCTTTCATTTTTCCTTATCAAGGTATAAAGAGACGAGGTTTTTTTCTTTAAAGTGTCTGATTATTTCAGAAAGTAAAAGAAAGAATAGAGAAAGACAAAGCCTTAATGGCTGTACAAAGTTGTAGAAGATTTTCAGGAAGGGAAATTTTTTTGGCCTTGATTTATATACTGAATATGAAAAACAGCAATAAAATGTGTTGAAATTTTGCCAAGGTTTGGATTAGTTTTGATGGGTTTGTTCATACGGGAAAAACAAAAACTTCTGAAATTTTACTACAAATGTTATAATAATGCAAAACTGGATATCGATTTTCTTTCTGTTAAAATGATAAATTATAGAGGGATAGACACATAGATCAAAAGAATAGAATATAGAACCCAGAAATAGCTCCTCATAAATATGCCCAATAATTTTTGACAAAAAAGCAAAAGCAATTCAGAGGAAGAAAAACAGCCTTTTCTTTTCTTTATTTTTTTAAGTTTTTAAAAAATATTTTATTCATTTATTTGAGAGAGAGAGCACAAAGCGGGGACAAGCAGAGGGAGAGGGAAAATCAGGCTCCCTGCTCAGGACCCTGGGATTGTGACCTGATCCAAAAATGTTTAACCAACTGAGCCAACTAGTGCCCCGAGAACAGCCTATTCAATAAATGGTAGAGAAATTGGATATCCATTGGCAAAAAAAACCAAAAACAAAAACAAACAAACAAAAACCCACCTTGAAGTTAGCTTTATATGAAAATTAACTCAAAATGGATAATGGGCATAAATGTCAAATGTAAAACTCTAAAACTTATAGAAAAGAACATGAGAGAATATCTTTGGGATCTACATAGGAATAGGCCCACTGTTTAGACTTGACACCAAATAGAACAATTGATAAAATGAAAAGTTGATAAATTGGACCTGATCAAAATCAAAAAACTTTTGCTCTTTGGAAGATTCTTTTAAGAGCATGAGCAGACAAATTCCAGTCTGGGAGAAAATATTTGCAATTACATATCTGATACATACATATACCTTGCATCTAAAATATATAGAATATATAAAGAACTCCCAAATTTCAACATTACAAAAAAGAAGCAATTCAGTTAGAAAATGGACAGATGACATGCACAGATATTTCACCCAAGAGAATATTAGAGATGGCAAATGAACACAAGAAAGGATGCTCGACATCATTAGCCATTAGAGAAATGCAAATTAAAACTACAATGAAATATCACTGCATACCTATCAGAATGACTAAAATAAAAAGTAATAATAACACCAAATGCTGGTGAAGATGTACAGAGACTGGATCACTCATAGATTGCTGGTAGGAATGTAAAATGATATAGCCACTCTGGAAAATAGTTTGACAGTTCCTTTCAAATATAAAAATGGACTTAACATATGATCTGGCAACTGTACTCTTAGCATTTATCCCAGAGAAATGAAGGTTTATTTTCATGCAGGAATTTGAACATGAATATTCAAAGCAGTTTTTTTTAAAGATTTTACTTATTTATTTGACAGACAGAAATCACAGGTAGGCAGAGAGGCAGGCAGGGGAGGGGGGAAGCAGGCTCCCTGCTGAGCAGAGAGCCCGATGCGGGGCTCGATCCCAGGACCCTGGGATCACGACTCGCGCCGAAGGCAGCAGCTTAACCCACTGGGCCACCCAGGCACCCCTCAAAGCAGTTTTATTTGTGATAGTTAAACACTGGAAACTACTCAAATGGCCTTCACTGTTACATGAAATACTACTCAGCAGTAAAAGAGGATGAGTTATTGATACATGTAACAACCTGAATGGATCTCAAAGACATTATCCTGAGTGGGGGGAAAAAAGCCAAGTTAAAAGCTCATATACTGCATGATTCTATTTATGTAACTGAAATGACATAATTATAAAGATGGAGAAAAGTTTCGTGGTTGCCAGTAATTAGAGGTGGACGATCCTGATATGACATAAATGAGTAACATGAAGAAGTCTCATTGTAATGTTATAACTGAGTTATCTTATTGTGGTAGTGGTTACATAAGGCTAAACATGAGATAAAACTGCAAATACACACACACACACACACACACACACACACACAAGTGCATGTATAACTGTTGAAATCTGGATAAACTCTATGTAAGTGCACCAATATCAATTTCTCAGTTTTGAAATTGCATGGTAGTTGAGTAAGTTGTAAACATTGGGAAAAGCTGTTAGTAGAATACACAGAACTTCCCTCTATATTTATTTGCAACCTCCTATGAATCTATAATTATTTTGAAGTAAAAACATTGGGACGCCTGCATGGGTCAGTCATTGGGCACCAGCCTTTTGGCTCAGGTCATGATCCCAGTCCTGGGAATGGGTGCATTTGGGTTCCCTGCTCAGTAGGAAGCCTGCTTCTCCCTCTCCCATGCCCCCTGCTTGTATTCCCTCTCTTGCTGTCTCTCTCTCTGTGTCAAATAAATAAAAATAAAAATCTTTAAACAAAAAGAACAAAGTAAAAACATTAAAAGATGATAATTTGGTCCCTTGCTCTTATCAAGAGGCAATGAGAGGTTATATTTACCTTCTGTGTAATCTGCCCAACAGCAGAGATTTCACATATCACAAGAATAATTTTGTCTGCATTTTATTGCCTTTTTCATGTTCTTGATATTAAAAAAGTACCCCAAGTGCAAAGAACAAAGGCAGAAGAACTAAGTTTTCCTATAAACATGTTACCTTGCCCTATGGTTATTTTAGAACATTATATTATCATTTTGATTAAATTGATAGCCAAATGTTGTTTCTCAGGTACCCACATAAATATTTCAGAAATTGTACAATTTTGTAAAGGCACTAGAGACTTGTCAGTGTCTTTTGCTGTTAAATATGTTCTTATACCTAGGCAAAACATTGATCAACTCTTTCTTTTCTAAACTTTTTTAAAAGGTGTTATTTATTTATTTATTTATTTATTTATTTATTTGACACAGAGAGATCATAAGTAGGCAGAGAGGCAGGTAGAGAGAGTGGAGAAAGCAGGATCCCTGCTGAGCAGAGAGTCCAATGCCAGGCTCATTCCCAGGACCCTTGAGACCATGACCTGAGCTGAAGGCAGAGGCTTAACCCTCTGAACCACCCAGGTGTCCCAAAACATTGATCAACTCTTAGTAGTTAGTAGTACAAAACATAGTTAGTAGTTAGTAGTACAAAACATAGTAGTTAGTAGAACAAAACATAGTTTTGTACTATGTGTAAACAGATAATTTTACTCTCCTCTATTATTTTATTATTGGTGGCTGTAATAAATTAGCCATAGCCTGTTAGTCCCTCATCAGATTTCTATTTCCTGATGCATGTATGAAATCTTTGCTATAAGGTACTGGCTGGAATTTGTATCTACAACAAAGGAGGACTGTTGCCAAGATTTGGGGATGAGACCTTAGCAGATACTGTGAACTATTGCTACTTTAAGAATATATTCTTGGCTATAGGCATCTGAGCTGACTTTGCTTAGATGAGTTTTAGACTTAATGAACAGAGTGAGTCAGAGTTTCCACTATTTATAGTCCAGAAATAGATGTATTTCATGAAGGCAAACTGCATATCCATGATGCAGTGGACACAAGTGGAACAAGAATTAATGATATAGGCATGAATGAACTGATGAGGGAATCTTACTAGTTATTTCCTTGAAATATGGTGGGCATTACATTTTTCTGATTTATTGAGTTATCACTTATAAGTTATAATATCAACCCATTTTAAGTGTATGACTCAATGATTTCTAGTTCTTTTATAGAATCACACAACTATCACAAATACTAGTGTTTGAATATTTCCATCACACCTAAAAATGTTCTTGGGTTCTCCTGCAATCAATTTCCACTCCCATCCCCAAGTCCAGGCAACCACGGATCTGCTTTCTGACTTTATAATGGCCCTTTCTAGAAATTTTGTATCAATAGAATCATGCAATATGAAGCCTTTTGTATCTGGATTTTTTCCCTTACCATGTTTTTGAGGTTCATTCATGTTATAGCATACATCATTATTTCACTCTTTTTATAGTTCAACAATATTCCATTGTATGAATGTACCACATTGTGTTTATTCACCAACAATGCACAGTTGAATTGCTTCCAGTTTTTGGCTATTATGAATAATGCTGCTATGAATTTTTGCATGCAAGTCTTCATATAACATATTTTCATTTCTCTTGGGCTGATTCCTAAGGACTAAATCACTGGATCATATATGGATTCTTTTGGATCATACAGTAAGCTTATTGCAACTTTTTATGAAACTGCTGAATTGTTTTCCAAAGGGACCATACTATTTTACCTTCCCACAAACAATGCATGAAAATTCTTGTTTTTCCATATCCTTCCCAGCACCGTTATTGGGTTGTTTTACTTTCTTTCTTTTTTTAATATAGCCATTCTAGTATGTGTAAGGTAGTATCTTATTATGTTTTTTTTAAAAGATTTTGTTTATTTGACAGATAGAGAGATTGCAAGTAGGAAGAGAGGCAGGCAGAGAGAGGTGGGGGGAAGCAGGCTCCCTGCTGAGCAGAGAGCCCGATGTGGGACTCAATCCCAGGACCCTGAGATCATGACCTGAGCCGAAGGCAGCGGCTTAACCCACTGAGCCACCCAGGCGCCCCTCTTACTATGTTTTTAATTTGCATCTCTCTGATGATCAATTCTGTTGAGCGTTTTTTCATGGGCTCATTGGCCATTTGTATGGGTTTTTTTGAAGAAATGTCTATTCAGATACTTTGGCCATTTTTAAATTTGTAGTTTTATTATTGAGGTATAAGAGTTTTTATTTTCTAGATTAAGTCTCTTAGTGGTTAAATGATTTGCAATATTGTCTCCCATTCTGTGGGTTGTCTTTTCACTTTCCTAATGGTATCTTTTGAAACCCAAAAGTTTTTTATTTTGTAGAAGTACAGTTTATTTACTTTTTTTGACATTGTTGCTGGTTGTTTTGTTGTGATATCTAGGAAAGCTCTGTTTAACCAAAGCTTACAAATATTTTCTCCTAAAATTTTTATAGTTTTAGTTTTTACATTTAAGTCTATAATTTAGAATGGAACATCAGAAGATGGTGGAGAAGTAGCAAGCTGAGACAACATCAGGCAGCAGGAGATCAGCTAGATAGCCTATCAAACCATTCCAAACACCTACGAATCCAACAGGAGATCGAAGAGAAGAAAAACAACAATTCTAGAGACAGAAAATCGACCACTTTCTAAAGGGTAGGACCAGTGGAGAAGTGAATCCAACGCGACGGGAAGATAGACCCCAGGGGGAGGGGCCGGCTCCCGGCAAGCGGCGGAACAACGGAGCACAAAATCAGGACTTTTAAAAGTCTGCTCCACGGAGGGACATCACTCCAGAGGCTAAACTGGGGTGAAGACCTCGCGGGGACAGCGTGAACTCAGGTCCCGTGGGGTCACAGAAGGATCGGGGGTGTCTGAGTGTCGCAAAGCTCACAGGTATTAGAGCGGGGAAGCTGGCTGCGGAGACAGAGTGGAGGAGTGAGATCTCAACTCGGGGTTTCCTAGAGCCGTGGTCTGTGACAGGGGCCGGTGCTCTGTGCGAGGGGTCCCCACAAGATCCGGGGAGACTCCGACCTGGGAGAGCTCAGGGATCTATGGAGTTCGGAGACTCCAGGTGGGACTCTGCCACAGACAGAGACGCTTGGTCACAGGCTGGGTGACCTCAGAGCACAGCCAGAAGTAAGTGAGACGGGACTGATTACGCACGATTTTCTCCAAGCGTGGCCGGAGGCTGGGGAGACGGGAGTGATTAAGCACTTTTCTCTGAAGGCAAACTGAAGACTGGGGCCCCTAACTCTCGGCTCCTCTGAACTGGAGATTGGGAAGCCGCCATTTTCATTCCCGTCCTCCGGAACTCTACGGAAAGCGTTCAGGGAACAAAAGCTCCCGAAAGCGAACCTGAGAGGATTACTTAGCCCGGCCCCTGGTAAGGGCGGTGCAATTCCGCCTGGGGCAGAGACACTTGAGAATCACTACAACAGGCCCCTTCCCCAGAAGATCAAAGAAACCCAGCCAAGACCAAGTTCACTTAACAAGGAGAACAGCGGATTCTTATCTGGACAAAATGACAAGGCGGAAAAACTCACCACAAAAAAAAGAACAGGAGGCAGGACCGAAGGCTAGGGACCTAATCAATACAGACATTGGTAATATGTCAGATCTGGAATTCAGGACGACAATTCTCAAGGTTCTAGCCGGGCTCGAAAAAGGCATGGAAGATATTAGAGAAACCCTGTCAGGAGAAATAAAAGCCCTTTCTGGAGAAATAAAAGAACTAAAATCTGATCAAGTTGAAATTAAAAAAGCTATTAATGAGGTGAAATAAAAAATGGAGGCTCTTACTGCTAGGATAAATGAGGCAGAAGAAAGAATTAGTGATATAGAAGACCAAATGACAGAG